>JAUEKU010105265.1:0-12873 GCA_032274805.1 Gypsophila paniculata
TTCATATTAACCAGGTTTAAATAACAATACTTGTATCCTTGTCTGAGATTTCACAGGATTTCAAGAAGAAGTCTGAAGTAAAGAAGAAAAATCGTATCTCTCAGGGTGATGACGGGAAGGCAGCTGGTACTCATACCATGGGTAGGAAGAACATGGTGCAGTACATTGACAAATTGATATGAATTTAATATTTAATTTATTTCTAGTATATGTTATAATTTGTTTTCTTAACAATCTGACAAATTTGTAAAAACTTATAAAGGCTAAAGACGCGTTCTATCCGCCGTCGGTACCGGATCTTGTGCGGAAATCAAAGACCTCATCGAAAAAAGGCGGTCTCATCTCCAAGAAGGTCAAGCAGATATTCGTAAGTATTGATCGCTTTAAACTAACCATATTTTGTTAGTAGCATTACTATATTATATGTTCAAATTAGAGATTATCTAACTAACTATTATTTTCCTCATTCATATTTTGTAGGACCGCTTCACCCCGACGAAGGAGGCCTTGCAATCGTCCCAACCAGACACACCAGTGGACGACAATGTGGTGTACTATGAAGCTGCAGTTGGCTATGACAAGAAGGGCTGTGTTTACGGCACTGGGCAAGCAGCTACTTACTTCTACGAGCGCCCGCCACGCCACTCCTCATCCGGAGAGTCAGCGTCTCAGCAGTACACCCTCGACCTTCTTACTAGACTCGGTCAGCAATTAGAGTCACAGAGTCAGCGTCTTAACGAGGACGAGGAATGGGTTCAGACGCAGCGCCTTAACTCACAGCCTCCTCCCACTTGTAGTCAAGGTGGTTTAGATCACCTAAACCATGATCGTTTTGACGGTGATGGTACTTCTGGCGCTGGTGATGGTACTTCTGGCGCTGATATGCCTCCTTGTTTCTGACTGTAGTTCGAAACTTTTTTATTTTAGTTTGTTAGAATTTTAGATGTGGTGGATGATTTTAACATATGATACTTTTATGTAAGTTTTCTTAGTTGATGGTATATGATTGCTGTTAAGAACTATTGAGGATGTGGAGAATTTGACTATTAGATATTATTTATTGGCGGATTTGGGTGTGTTGGTGCGTTGTGAATCTATGTTGTGTTTTCGTTTTGGCAGGTTTCGGGGGATTAGTGCAACATTTTGCCCCTGCTACTGGTTTTCGTTTTGCGACGGACATGACAAGTTTGCGATGGACATGTCCGTCGCAAAAGAGCAATTTGCGACGGAAAATAGTGGCGGGAATGGTTTCATTGCGCGCGAAATTAGCGACGTACTAATCCATTTTGTGACGGCTTTCATCCGTCGCAAACTTTTGCGACGGATATTTCCGTTGCAAATTATACTTTTGCGACGAAAATTAGCGACAAAAGAAGGTCGTCGCAAATTCCGTCGCAAACATACTTTTGCGACGGATTCTGGTGTTTTGCGACGGTAAACGTTCGTCGCAAATCTGCCAGTTATTTGTAGTGGTTGGAGGTCAGTCCTTCATCGTCGCGCTCTCTCTCGCATTCCTCAAGAAACCCTCATGACCGCCGCCCCTCCTCACAGCCAAGCCACCACCCCCACTATCCCGTCGGCCACCACTCCATCACCAACCAAATATTAATGTGAGGTTCAAAGAAAAATGAAATCTACTTTGATTGAATTACAAAATCTAACAACTGAATTATTATTTATAAAAAGTGGATTACTACTTAAATTCATAGTCGTAAATTTCGTTGATTTTGATTATTTTGTATAGGAAATACTCAAATACGGAGTACAAAAGAGGAAGAAAACACAGAAAATAGTACTCCGTATACAAGAAGAGTAGATGACATAATGATAGTATATAATTTGACTGAAGGAGTAGGTTTTATATATGGATCTATTTTTTTGACCTATTTCACGACTCATATTAGCCCACATTCAAAGTCCATTTCTATGTATCAAGGATCAGATCAAATTTTGGATATTCGGAATTTTTCAAAATTGCTATTTGTATCCGATTTGATATTCAAAATTTTTGAATATAGTTTTTCTATCCGAATTTTTTTTCAAGTCAAATCGAATAAATAGCTATTTAACTCGGTAGTCAATCCAAAGGAAAATTTGGTTCTCAAATTTGGGTCAAATAAGCGTCAGGTCATACGGACCGCGTGTGGCTTTACGATAAAATAACGGGCCAAAAATTATTTCCACAGTTTTTTTTTTTGTTTAATTAATGATTCGATATAAATTAAATTATACTTCGTATTATATATTAATAGAAAATACTTCGTATATTTATGCAAAACTAAAAAAAAACCTCTTAATATGACCAAAAACATGTAAATTAATCAAACTAAAAATTTCTAATGAAGACATGGAGCGAAAAATTTTAACAAATAGAAATTCTAAAATAGAGCTCTCTCATTAATCCCACAAATTTCACCAATCAACATTCATCTCTCTCATTAATTTTGATAACTTTATCCAATCAAAATGCACATCTCTCATCTTTTTTTATACATTTATACAATTTACACTAAATTAGCGTGAAATGTAATAGGATATAAAAGAGAAATACAAATATTTTTTTTTTAAAAAAAGGAAAATCCATTCGCATGAGAGGCGTTACAATAAGTATGTGAGACTATCGTATCTGAAAATTTGTGAAAAATATTGGTTTTAAAAACTCGTCTAAAAATAGTCTATCGATTGAACGTGAGTCAGGTCAAACACGAGTCAGATTTGAGTCATCATATGGGTCAAAAATAATTTACGACGCCTTATATTATTTTCACCATTTTTAGTTCAAAAAATTATACTTTTAATATTAAATCATATTCGATATTACTATTATTATTTCAAATATAATAAGTAAGTAATTGTATTTAATATATTTTTGTGATATATCGTTGGCCCAACGGTTCGAGCAAGTGGGGTCGGGTTGGGTTTTGACCATCAATTAATGGGTCACCTCGAGCTTGGGGAATACGGGTCAAGTCAAAATTTTAGTGTCACCAGAAAAAACGGATCGAGCTGCGAGAAGGCCGGTTCGAAATTGACATGTTTACCCTTTTACTTTTGAGGAACTATAAGGATAAAGAGAATTATGGATTGTATAGACCTCGTTAAGGTCACGTCGAATACAGTCGAACTATATGGGTTATTAAAAATTTATCGCGCCACTTTTATACCAATTTTAAATACAGAAAATAATTTCTTTCAAAACTTAATTAGATTTTATATTAATATTATATATTTATATCCATATTCACTACGTCCCGTAATTAGATTGAAATATAAGGCCCACGATACCAACTTAAAAATTGGTAGCTCTAACCCTCAATTATTAGATTGAGATATCAAGGTACACGATCAGAAAATACAACAAAAAATCAGGAAAACGTCAATTGTTGGTCAACAAAAAATTTAGCTAATTTATTGAATAAATTATGTTATCTCATCATGACTCATATATTCAACTTTTCTTTATAGACTGTGTAATAGTCATTTTTTTCATATTGATTACACAAATTGAATGTTAATATAAATTAAAATACAATCCCGTGATTTTTCACGGGTGTTACACTAGTTCTTTTATATTGTAGTTGTGATTTACTTTATGATATTTTATAAGTCAAATGAAATGGATGCAATAAGATTTAACGAAAGTAGGATTATATATACATATGGTTTATTAGATCATACTCAAGTTTTTATGAGCTTTATTAATAAGTTTTGAATATTAATAAAATTTTTGAATATTAATAAAATTTCTTAATATCAAATTATAATTTTTTAAACGAAAAATTCAAAAACTTAGAATTTGAGGTATCATATATAGTGTTTTAATTGAAGATTTAATTTCAACCAATAATAGAACGAATGAAGTATATAATAGTCCCTACATGATAAACCATAAAAAAAAAACAATTTTTTAGTGAAAGACTAGGAGGATTTTGGAACGTGATAAAGTTGATTTCATTAACGGCAGAGTCCTCCTGCACCGTACAAATTGAGGATACATCACTTTCACACTACATCATTCTCTTTTTCTTGAGAGACTAAAGGTCTTGTTTGGCCTAACTTTGCTAAAATAATTTTTTGTTTCTAAAAAATAGTTTATTCATAAACAGTTTATTATTAAAAATGTTAGTGTTTGGCCAAATTTTTATAAAACTAGTTATTTTAAATTGTATTGTTTGGCCTAAGCTTTTGTGGAATTATTTATTAATTTAAATAAGCTATATATTTCTTTTGTAAGTTGTAGTAATTGAAGAAGTAGAAACAAAAACAAGAAATTGTAGCTTCTATTTTTGAGAGCTTATTTTATATTTTTAGTTTATTTAAAGTAGTTTTAAAACCTATAAAATATGATGTTTGGCCAAACTTGTGCTTTTTAAGTGAAAAAACACTATTAAAGTTAGGCCAAACACCACCTAAATCTAATTACTTAGCTTATTTCTTGCCTGTTGAATTAATGTCGTAAAATTACGATGAAAAAAATCATTTGCCAATGTACCACTTGACTCGTGTCTACGGAATCGATAGGCCAACGAGTCAACGACCACTCCTAATTTTTCAAAAATGTATTAGATCTACTCAAATCTTTTCAAAAATAATTGCTACATGAATCATCCTCTCGATTTTGAAAACAAATACTAAATGAAAGCCAATTTAATTGAAAATAGGATAATAAATAGTAACTAAAACCTAAAACAAGACCAAATGGGGGACTTATGTGAGCAATGAACAAAAAAGGCAAAAAAATTGAAAAAGATAAAAATATAAGATATACACAACCCCAAATTAGAAAAGAATGAATGAAAGAATCAATGTTTAATATCATTGTTGTTTGTTAAGCAGAACCAGATAAATCAGAGAATTCAGCAAGCGATTCGAGAACGAGCCTAACTTCAGCAGTGTCATTTACAAAATACTGTGCTTTGCTAGGCTTCTGACCTACTGTACATGCAAAGACGGCCGCATTGGGAGACAATACGTCTCTGGAAACTGCATTGTCAACTATCTCAAACATGTCTTCGTCGGACCGGTCGTCCCCGATGCACAGTATGAAATCCGCATGCTTCCCT
Source organism: Gypsophila paniculata (assembly GCA_032274805.1). Classification (NCBI taxonomy): domain Eukaryota; kingdom Viridiplantae; phylum Streptophyta; class Magnoliopsida; order Caryophyllales; family Caryophyllaceae; genus Gypsophila; species Gypsophila paniculata. Next base: position 5,064 of record JAUEKU010105265.1, read on the forward strand.
CGCTCCGCCATTGACGTGAACACTTTCTCGGCGACCATACCTTTGCTGACCCCCTGACAGAATAATATACACAACAAAAACGTTTAGGTTTGTTCTCATACATGTATGACTCTTATCTTTGTTATATTCATTCCTAGGGTCATAACATAACCCACGTCGACATGACATTTCAAATGTGTGAAATTTGTACCCAAAACTCATCTTAACACAGAGAGAAAGGGGGGTGGGATGTCAAGTACAAAAAGAGTCCCTACATTCGGTTCTTTGTTTTAGAACAGACTCTACATGTCTCAACTTGGATATACACCCGCAAACGACACCGTACTCAAGTCAGCGCTAATAGCTTCCGCTTCATCTAACATACGGAGTAGGCTAACTAATTTGCCAAACAATTCAAAAGTACAAATTTCACAGTCCAAAACCAAGAGCACAGAAGAATGACAATATATTAGAAAAGGAAATAAATAGACCGTTCCACTTACTCTAGGCTAACAAAGACATTGCATTGATGTACATGTACATACCTGAGGCTTTACTTCGACAATGAGCTGACCCTTCTTGACGGCCACAGGTTCATTTGCTAAAACACTTTCCAAATGATCAAGCATTTCTTTGGCCTGAGCAGACCCAAAGTCCGGATCAGCGTCTTGATAATGCCAAACAAGAGCACTCTCCTTAGATTCGATATACGAACCGTCAGTCGCCTCAGTATACAGTTTCATCACAGGCTCAGCTATCTCCATCCACCCAAACTCCGTGCTCTGCCCACAGTTTTCCCAGTCCTCATTCTCAGGCCACCTACACACGTTACAGAATAGCTATATTCAAAAATCTCGTAAAAAGGTACGGAATAGTCTCTTAAACTTGGTAACGTTATCCACTGAGCGTGTTTACATAAACATAAGAACCCTGTAGGGGAAGTGCTTTGTTATTTGTTGAAAGGTTATCATATTTGGATGGGTTGGAAGCCAGCTGACGATATTAGATAATCCACGACAATTTCTTGTTCAGAATTACGTTGAAGAACACGAGAAGAGAGGCTAGTTTAGCAAAGCATACACTCGAAGATAGTTCTCTCTGTAAAAGCGAAAAGTTCAACTCCTGTAACTATATGATACACAGACTTCATACCTAGTTACTTACACATGCGACCATTGTAAGTTTGAACTTTGAAGGGTCCTAGAAACCAGCACTCGAGTTAACATTTTATTTAGGAAACAGCAACTTACTAAGTGGTCATAATAATACCAGACTACACGTTTAGGAGAAAAAAATTACACACAATATCAACACTAGTCACGGTAATAGCTTGAGAGTTAATTTAAGACTTTCCAATTCACCGACAGGATTCACAGCAACTCACTGCAAAGTTAATAGACACGTTGAACTTGAACTGTATATGCTACTTACTGTACCAGCAAAAAGTCATTTTACAACTTTTCAAGTCCCCTGCAGGATTCACATTCGCTTACCAGCGGCTACACAGAAGCTCATTTTTTACGGCACCAAGAACAGCCCGCTCCCCTCCCCCTCAACCCAAAAAAAATCACATAATGAAGAGCAAGAAAATCTTCATCATCTTTGTGTCCACTTAGTCATAAGAAGCCAACAGGCCACGATGATAGTTACTAATCAACTTTTACAAAGCATGTAAGATAGCAGTTCTGAAGCATGTAACCAACAGAAACATGTACCCACAAGAAAACATGATGTTCGAAGTAACACCAACAGAAGAAAAAAGAGACAGACCTCAAAAAATAACCATGCTCAGCAGCAATTCCAAGCTTCTTGCATGGTGAAAACCAATCACTCAGACTATCCTTCCCTCTTCCACTGACAATGAAAATGGTGTTCCGAGAATCAGCACAAAGTGTCTTCAAAATTGAGATAACCTCCTGGGTAGGCGTCTTGCTCATGGAATTCTGGGGCATCAGAGTCCCGTCATAATCAAATAGAATGGCTCTGCTTTGTGAATTTCTGTATGCAGATGCAAGAGCATCCACTGAGAGCTTTCGGAAATTAGGATCAATAGAAACAACCCTGAAACCAAAACCCAAACCAACACCCCAATATCTTCTCCTGAAATGGTCCGTGCAAGTTCTTTCCAAATCTTGCACGAAACTTCTTGCCCAATAGGCAACATTATGGGAACTAACATATCGATAGTGTTTTTCATGTCGCAATTGTTTTTCAGAGTCCCCTACAGAGATAGCAGCATTCATTGCCTCAGCAGTTGTTTCGACGTTCCATGGATTAATCCGAATAGCTCCGCTGAGTGATGGAGAACAACCAATGAATTCTGAGACGACAATCATACTCTTTTTCGGCCCAGTTACATCAGAACTGGATTCGGAGCTCGATATCCCCTCTCTGCAGACTATGTACTCATATGGGGTAAGATTCATACCATCCCTCACAGCTGTGACCACCACACATTCTGCAGTGGTATAATACGCGATCCTCTCAGGTGCACTTACGGGTCTGTGAATAACAACCACAGGTTCATACCCAGGCTTCCCATACTCTTTATTGATCCTCCGAGAGATGTCCTCAATCTCAGACAGCATCTCCTGTACATTACTTCCTGTACTTCGAGCGGGATTGATAATCTGAACTAGAACAGCCTTGCCCCGCCACTTATGCTGTTGTTTAAGCATCTGCTCCATTGCCAGAAGTTTCAAATTAATTCCTTTAAACAAATCCAAGTCATCTGCACCGAGTAAGACAGTTTTCCCATCAAACTGTTGCCTCAGCTGAGCTATTCTCCCCTCCTCCTTTGAATGTCGTATGGATGACTCAATCCGACCCATATGAATGCCGACAGGCATTATCTTTATCCCAACTGTCCTACCATGATATTCTAACCCCAAGTACCCCCTCTTCGATTGGTACTCTAAACCCAACATACGACTGCAGCAAGAAAGGAAATGCCGCGCATAATCAAAAGTATGGAAACCAATTAAGTCTGCATTGAGCAAAGCTCTAATAATTTCCTCTCTAACAGGGAGTGTACGGTAAATTTCAGATGAAGGAAACGGGCTATGAAGGAAAAACCCCATTCTTAATCTGTGAAACCGTCTCCTCAAAAAAGTTGGCAATGCCATCAAATGGTAATCATGAATCCAAATATAATCATCATCGGGATTAAGCACCTCAATGACCTTCTGAGAAAACAATCTATTTACAGAAACATAGTCCTCCCACAGTGACCTTTCAAACCGCCCTCCATGCCCCGCTGAAAAGGGAAGCATGTAATGAAAAAGCGGCCACAACTGCTTCTTACAAAACCCATTGTAATACCGATCACAAAGGCCAGGAGGCAAAAATGTAGGCACACATCTAAAGCTATCGTAAAGAATCTGTGACACGCTATCCTGTTCACTACTATCGACCTCAGCTCTCAGTGAGCCGACATAAATCACTTCGGTCTCATCAGGCAAACCGTCCCTCAATTGTAACAACAAAGAATCCTCGTCATGACTGAAAATCCATCCTTTCCCATCCACACCTCTGCTTGCAATTATAGGCAACTGATTCGAGACGATGATCATCCTATCTTGAGCCACAGTCGACGGGTTATCAGACGACACACTACGAGTTTGTTCAGTTTCGAGTTCAGATATGTTTCCTGGTACTGACATTACTCTAGGAAGTCTTTTCCTCTCTAAATTCATTGTTGGGAAATCCCCAGTTAGTAAATCCAACAAATTAGCATATGATTTCGAAATCATCGTTTCTTTATTATCCGTCTTACACTTTCAAAATAATCTGCATCAACATAAACAAAAAAACAATCATAATTCAAAATTGTAAAGCAAAAACTTACAAGATCAAAATTCTACTCAATACTTGTTACCAATTCACAAAACAATCCACACAAAATCTCGAAAATGACGTTTACTTATGCCTTCATTTATTGTCGGTCTTACAATTCAAAAGTAAAAGACAGACTTTCACGAGACTAACTCTCAACAATCAAAGACCCACAATTGATCAATCAAAACCCAATTCATCAAAGATCATAAACGGTCAAACTAACTCAAAAAGTACATTAAATTCAAACAAAAATAACATAAATTTCACCGTTAATACAAATAAAACAGCAGAATAAATAATTTACGATAGGTCTCTCGTAGGACCATCTCACATGTCAAACGAAGTAATCACAACCACTAAATATTTATAGAAAAGAAAAGTAAATCAAATATAACTACCATCACACATCACACACACGAGAGGTGTCGCAATAACTTTATTTTGAAACCGTCTTATTAAACAATTTAATTTCAAATCAAGAAACTCACCAAAAATAAACAATACTTGCAGTTTCTAAATCACAAAATTGGATCTTCACATAAATACCCAAATAAAAAAATCGTTTGAAAAAATTAAGAAGAAAAAAACAGGGTTTTTATTTTAATTATTCTTTTCTTAAAGAATTTATGTTTAAATTTTGGAGGATAAATAATAATACAAGTAATAAAAATAAAAAATATTATTGATGAAGACAAGTTTTGAGTTTGATCCCATGAATATTCAGAGAATAGTCATAGTAGATAATTTCCTTTTTTAATTTAAATAAACGAATGATTTAATATTATCCAAAATAAATGAAAAAAAAATTGGATAGAGGGAGTAAAATATAAAAATAATAAAGTAGTGGGGGGAAATAGTAGAAGAAATAAAAACGTGGGGACAGATAAGGAAGGAAATCAAATACACACCTGTCATCAATCATCTTGATTACCTCATCTCCCCCGATATCGTACTTTTATGGTTTTATTATGTTTTTCTTGACCCCGTTTTATTGGAAGATCATACATCTACACTTAGCGTAAGGAAGGTAATAGCAAAACACCTAGGATACAAGGTCAATTTGACACCGCGAATGAGACATTGACACGTGGCATGGTAAAGAATTTCTTAAATTGCATTAATTACAGATTCCTTTTACTTTAATATTTGTAATTAATGTTGTCTTTTTATTTCTTTTTTAATTTAATTTCAGAATTTAAAAAAATAGAAGTTATTTAATTTTAGAATTTAAAAAAATAGAAGTTAAATCTATTTACTTTTTTTTTGTATTTAATAGAAATACTTTTACTTTTTTTATAAATAGACTGTATTTACGATATCGTATTTTTTAAATTATTTATTTATACATATGTCTACATGTCACGGTATTTTTTTTCCGTATAAATTATTGTTTTACGTATCTCGTATAAATGTTATCGTATTTTTTTAAAATTCATATCTTAAAAGACGATATTTCACAATACGAGGCACGCTACAAACTATACGCTTTCTCTACACGACGCCACTATATTTTAATTTTATTGTCAGTTCGAACGAACCACAAACAGTATAAGCGACAACACGCGTACTTACTCACCTTTTAAACTACTAAAGATATGCGTCCCACATCGACATGTAAACAAATGTTTGTCATGTTTATATAGACACTTAACTAAAGCTTATTCGAAAGAGCTCTAGAGAGCAATATACAACCCATACAATCGTCATACTTTATACGCTATACGATACAATTGCTATACTCATATACGCTGTATGATACAATATTTGTCATTCGACATACGGTATGATTTTTAGTATTAATAGAGATACTATATAAATACGTATTTATTCACAGCATATGAAATACGAAAATAATCAATACTCCGTATAAAATATAACATATACTACAAAAATATAAAATACATAAAGGTCAATTTAATATTAAAAAAAAGCACATGTAAAATTTAATAAAAAAATCACATGTAAAATTTAATTAAAAAAACCAAATAATATTAAAAGAAAATGCATTAAAAATAAATAAGGCACAAAAAATAAGAAAATGCAATTAAAAAGGATTCAGTTTTAAATTCTATTGTTTTAACACGTGGCCACACCTAATTCGCTGTCAAATGGTTGAAAAACACTCGATGTTTCTGTAGCCTTTTCGGGATTTATAATGCCTAATTCAAACATAGGACTCCGTACTTCGTATCAAATTAATGGTCAAGTAGAATTTCTGTTTTAATCCAAATCTCTAGAATTAATAAGAATAATACTCCATAAATAATAAGCAAAATCACTAACATTGCTAATGTTGATATTCATCTTGTCATCATTGTACGGAGGTTTTAATTAATTTAGACAAATTTTTTGTTTATACGATTTTCATGTATGTGAAAAAGGGTTGTCACCTAAAAGATAAATGACACAATGGATTTTTAGCTATCATCGTAAAACAATAACATGATGGTAAAAGCATACATGACACAATTGCAAGAAAAGAAGTCATGGCCAAAGGATAGAGCCTCGACAAGAGGCACGATTGATGAATTTTGCATCGACTCGAGGCCAGCTATTGCCTAGAGAGGCACATCTGGAAGCCCAATAGCCATTCTTCTTGTTGGTTAATGTTTTCCTTACGATAATTAGATTTGGATGCAAATTTTTATTATCATCGGCTTTTAAACTTCAGCAAGTCTCCCTTAAAACGATGTCGTTTTCATCGTAAACTTACGGCGGGAATATGTTAATTACTACTTTGTATTAAAACTAGTTTTTGGACCCGTGATTCTCATGGGTTTCTAAAACTTATGAAATACATTTTGATTACAACTCTGATAAATATGAATCATGTATCTCTCGGTATGTTTTGGGTTCAAATCTATATCTATATCATATAATATATTAAAAGGCAAGTGAATGCACCACATGCCTTTATTTTACAAAAACACCACAAATCCACAATTCACCACAAGGCTTTATTTGTCAAAAATTACAATATATTAAGCCACATGTACAACAATTATCAAGCATAAAAAAATGAAAAAGAAAATACAATATTAAAAATTATTAATAATTGCACCCTTTCATTAACCCCTATCATTTTATTTCTCTTTAAAACTTTCAATTGTGATTAATTTGTATGCATGATAATGTCTTATAACTAATTTTAAAGTTTATTTAAAATAAAATTTTGGATTTAAAAAAATACATGAAAATTTATCATCATTGAATAACTTCAATATAATGGATAAAATATTTTAAAGAAAAAGCAAAATAAATAAAAAAGGTAGAGAATGCACCACATTTCTTTATTTCTCAAATTGCTCATTTTATTGCGCCACATGCCAACACTTAAAAAACATACAATAAAAATAAAAATAAAAATTATTAAGGACGACAACTTTTCATTTAACCTTTTTAATATATTTTTGTAACTTTATAATTAATGAATTAATATGATGAATTATTAATGACATATTCAAAAATTTTTAACTCTATTTTAATTTTAAAAGCAAGAAATGATATCCTTAAACTCTTAAAGTATAGTTTATTATTGTTAATTTTGATTTTTTTATGAGTTATAAAATAAAACTCGATAATTTTAGATCTAAATTAATTCAAAGAAAAAAATAAGAAATTAAAAATTACATTAGTATTTTTAAATTTATCACACTATCATTTCATATGTCATAAAAATATTACATGGTAACATCAAATAAAAAATAAATGTTGAAGATAACCAATAATCAATATATCTATATTCAATTATATAATTTGTGAAAATACGATTTAAAGTGCGATCACTTCGTTATTTGTCAATTCTAACACTCATCAACCTCATGTAAAAATTAAAAGAAAAATAAAATATTAAAAATGAATAATTATAACCTTCTTTTATTTAATTTCCTAATTTTAGTTTTGTAACTTTTAATTTGACAAATAATAATAATAATAATAATAATAATAATAATAATAATAATAATAATAATAATAATAATAATAATAATAATAA
>JAUEKU010105483.1:0-12872 GCA_032274805.1 Gypsophila paniculata
TGGCTTGGCCACTCATGTATTATTGGTAGCGGCCAGGTGACCTGCGGGCACCTTGGCGGGTTGGCTTGTCCGCCCAAGTAGATTAATGATGAGATTATGATATGAGTTATACTAGCTTCTGGTTGACTTATTGCATTGAGATTGTATTGAGATTATGATGGCATTGCAATTCAATGGAGTGTATAAGCATTTGAATGTATTGATTGCATGATTCGATGTGGGTTACGTTGATCATGATTACCTTGTGAAAAAGGTGCCGTGAGTTATGTTGCAAATTGATATGGGCTATGAAATGATCGTGAATATGGATTTAATAGTAAAGCCAGTATTTATATTCTATTTTTTTGTCGTTTGAGTATTATTGTTTTGGTTATGTTATGTTGAATACTATACTCAGTCCATGACTGACCCTGTGTGCTAAATTTGTTGCCCGAATTTAATTGCGTGGGACCTGCGGTTGATCCAATTGGTATTTATGGCATTTTTTAGCGGAGATACATTAGACTCACGTCCTGTTGGTTTTTAAGCCGCTATAGTCGACAGCTGGCGAGTTATAGTTTTTCACTTGTTCTTTTATTTTCCTTCGTTTATATAAAAGCAGGTTTTGGAGCATTACTGGTGGCACTATGATTACCTACCACGGGTTTTACTCGTGATGGTGACACCTTCGTTTACTCAGGCTGCTGTTTTTAGGGCCTCTGTAAACGGGGGTGTTACAAAGTGGTATCAGAGCGTCGATCTTGTTTAAATGAACCTTAAAATGAACTTAGGGTTAATAAAATGAATATAGGGGTAAATCAAAATTAATCCCGGAAGGATAATCAGGTGTCCAGTTAGTACCAAGGTTAGGGAGATGTCCCGAAACCGAGGTGGGGAGACATCCCTAGAGAAATTGGCGCTTGTGAGTCTAACTGGTCAACTGCGGGTGAGCCTTGAGTGTGGGTAGACTAGGTTGGGAAGCGTTATGTGTTGTGAATGATGTGCATGAGATATGTGCTATTGTGAATAATGAAATGTGATGGCAAGTGATGTAGATTAATTTACTTTGTTTTATGTTAGGAAATTTTGGACGTATTAAGCTCTTTGCTTTTATTATTGAATAATTGGATTGTGAAATGATTTTGGAATTGTTGAATTTAATACTAATATGCTTGATAGCGACAATTGGAATGACTTAATTGTTAATATTGGTTTGAATATTAGTGCTGAAACTAATTTGATATTTGATAATGGATGTTGATGCTGAATTGTGATGTTATTAGTTTGAGTATGATGGTACGTGTCGTTTGCGCACTCAAATTAATAATTTATAAGCCTATCTTAACCTCAAAAACATAAACAATAGTAAAGGATAAGTAGGGTCGATCCACAGAGAGACTGGAAAAACTAATTAGTTAAATTGTACTTTTATTTACTAACTCACATATTCACAAATTATCGATATATTTACGATTAAAGGGGGTTTAATTGTAGTCTTAAAATCTAAACTAAGTAAATTAAAAATAAAACTAACGTTCCTAATATTTACAAGTGAAACAAGCATGTCAATTAAGCTCATAATTCTTAGATTAAATCAATCTCTCAAGTTCTTAGTCGTTTTATCCAGCAAATATTCAATCTAATAATAGGTTAATTGCGGAGAATCTAGCCGCTAAAATCTCCCTATCTTTCCTTACTTTTAATCAGCATCGAGCCGCTCGACTACTAATTCTAACTAACCAATTCTACGCAAGTTTTACGTCTCACCTAGATTGACTAGTCGCATTAAGAATTAGAAAGACCTCATTAACCCTAATCAATTAAATTAATCAGACCAAATTATACTCCTAAATTAACCTAGCGACATCATTGCAGTCCCAAATTAATTCAGTTGCTACTCCGTTGTACGATTTAACGCCGCACCAAATAATACAACTAGCTATAAATTCAATCTATTAGCAAATTAAGCAAGATTAATTCAGCCAAACCGAATGAATCATAAAACAATAAGCACAAGTATAATCCGAATATTATCATAATGATATTGCTAGAATAAAAATCAAACTTTTATAACTGAAAGATTAGATAATCCAAGATCCGAAATAAATACTAACAAACAGAAATTAACAAACAAAAAGGAGGGGAGAACTTAATAATTAAGACCCGAAAGACACCGCCTTGGTTTGGTTGCAATGCCTCTGCAAGTGAGTCTCCCTACTTCCAACGAGTTGAAGCTGCTTCACTCGCCGGACTGCTCCTACCTCCGAATCGTCATCGATCTCGAACGTAGTGTTGCTGTGTATTGTATGTACTTGCTTCCTCCTCGATTGCATGGCTCGGTGAGTATTTATACATGATTGGAATTGATTTCCTAAAAGATTTTGGAAAGATATGGGAAATATTTCTAAAGAGGATAATGAAAATAATTTAATCTCGGATGGATTTTGGTCGTACGGAGGAATTTGGGACTGGATTTGGAAGGAAGATAGCAGAATTGAAGTTACGGTGCGTGTGACATTTTGTAAGAATGTTGTATGATGTTGCTCTGCTCTTTTGATGCTTTTTTTGATTTGTGATTAATTTTGGGCATATTACGTGACTTCGGCCTTTATTTGGTTCTCCCGAGTCTTGCATTCGGCCCACATCTCACTCATTATCAGTTCGTTTTTTTTTCGCCCCGGGTTTGCTTGGACCACTCCTAATTAAATCAAAATATAAATAAATCAGTCCATTTATAAAAATATAATATTTATATCAATATATTTCAAATTTTATAAAGATATATAACTAAAGCTCAATTAATATAAAAGACGACTCTAAATGTATTAAGAATTTAAGATAGATCACAAAAATATATACAATTACGCACTTATCATTAGCCACGAGAGTAAACTAATTAGTGACTAAGTAGATATTTTTTCCATGAGATAACCTAATTCGTGGCTAAACACATATTTTGCCACGACAATAACTATTTTCCGTGGCGCAAGTAATCTTTTGCACGACATCAATTTTCTCGCGGCATAAACTTTTCCCGTGGCGATAAAAATTAGTTTTTCCCGTCGCTAACTAAAATTATGCCACGATCGTGGCATAATTCGTGGCCCAAATGGTAAATTGTTGTAGTGGATGCTCTAATTAGGTTAGGTGAAAACCTAATCAAATCTTTTGTAGATCTTAATTTGTGAATCAGCATCTTGATCCATACATTGCTAAAGTATGTTCTATACCCAAGACTTATATTCAAATTATCCATAGTGAGGAATGAGATGGTTGAATGAAATGGGATCCGAATCAGAAAAAAAGCCTGCCACACAAAAAAAGATAAGATACATAATCGTTGGTCAGTAAAAACAACATCGACTGTGAAGCTGACCCAAAATTAAATTTACCGTTTCAAAAAATGATTTTGAACTTTCTTACTTATCCAAAACTATAAAAGTAAGATTAAAAACATTCCTACTTGTATTTGTCTTACTTGCGATTCTATGACACTATAATATGTCGTTTCTTGTAAGAACAAGAAAATGAACAAAAATACAAGTATAATCACTTTAATACTTACACCTAAATTTTTATACCATATCGAATACGAATGATATTCTTAAAGCAGATGGATATTTGAATATGCATGATTTAAATGAATCACCACTTATTTACAATAATAGTCGTACAAGTTATTAGGATAATTTACCAAGAATTTATCAGTTCTTTTCAACTAAGCATATTATTAAATAGTGAAGCTTGGGAAAGTAAAAAAAGACAAATTATTTGCAAAGTTGTAAGATGACTTACGAGAAGCACCCATATGTTACCATAAAATATGTTGTTGGACTTCTTCGCCATTTCTTTGTACAACAGTGCTACTAACACCGCTCCCCAGGCATACGAGTTGTATTCATCCAATTTTTTGACAAACTGGATGAAAATAGTTCCTATGCGGCTCCCCTCATCACCCAAAAGGATGAAACAGTGGATGGTGATCAAAAGAATTGCTATGTACCGCTGATCATCACTAGCATCCTTGTTTATTGCTACCGCCTTTAATTTTCGAATTTATAAGTAGTTGGTGCCCTTTTAAGGATTATCGTCTATTACGTCTAACCCCCAAAACACTCGGCAGGCAGCAGTGGAGTCCCGAGATATCGCGGTGATCACTGGTTTACCCTTTATCGGTAAACTAGTTAAATACAGGACGTCTTCCCAAGTTATGTTCATTTTAAAACAGAATTTGATATTTTCTAAACTTCATTTGTGGTATCAAACTTAGATACCAGCAGTTGGATCACCGGAATAAGGGTTGGTGAGTTTGACACCTTCAAGAATTGATGTGTGCTATTTTGTTATATGTTTTGGCACACGTTCTATCGTGTTCTAGCGTTCATTTAAGCTTATTTTAGTTGAATACGATACGTTTTTCATCCCAACGTGTTTCTCCTGTTTTGGTTTACTTTTGCCGGAATTAGCGGACCTGAGCTAGTTCCAAATCGCTTTAGAGCGTTCTAACGATGTAGGAGGATGATCAACCGGGAAGGCTGAGTAGCGGGAGAACAAGTCATCCATTAACTAAAGACGGGAAAGAAAAAAATGAAGATTTTGAGCTGAAATCGAGCAGAGCTCGATCTCCTGACCCAGAGCTCGATCGAGCGGTCTAGGGCTCGATCGAGTGATTGTTGGCTCGATCGAGCGGCCACTGTTTCGCGCGTCTTTTCGTATTTCTTATTTTAGAAACATTATATATACTCTTTTGTTTTCATTTACGAGACTGCAAGGTTTAGATCAGACTTGCATAGAATTGGTAAGATTGTCTAAATGAGGTTGGCGCCCTTTAGTCCGTCCTAAGGTAGACATATGATCCAGGAGGGCGTGTCACACTACCTAATAGCTGTACCTTGATTTGATTTATCGAACCTAGACCGTCTTAGCTGACTCATAAGGAACTCGAGACCCTAGACCTTTTACCCTTTGATTATTCGTTGTTTAGACCCTACACACAAAACAAACCTTTCGTCTCTTGTGACCTGACTCTTGCTACCATTGTATTCTTGATTCCCATTTCCTCGTGAGTTCGACCCCTTCTTGCCCTGACTACCTAGTTACGTGTTCATTAGGATCATCTTTGATAGGCGATACGACTTAGCCTCATCAAATTTTGGCGCCGTTGCCGGGGAAACGGTCTTATTAGGCGCTTTTGCTTGCTAGTTTTAGGTTATTCAGTTCCTTGAGACCGGACTTAATGTCTACTTGTAGTATTTTTATTCTTATGCGCCGTCTTCGCATGATCGAAACCTCATTCCTTTTGATCCCAAAATCGAGAGAACTTTGCACAGACGCAGAAGTCTTTTTTGGGAGACAGTTCAGATTCTTGACTCTGTTGAACATCCTTTGAAGAGGACACTCTTTCTTCTTCTGATCACTGTACAACTTCTTCTTCTCCAAAGATGCCGAAGCTCTATACCCACTTTATTCTCACTGGGTTCGCTATCCCTGATACTGTTTGGGGTAACTTTGAGATTAAACCGTCCTTTCTCAATCTTGTTGAGAGGAATCAGTTTAAGGGAATGCTATTGAGGATCTTGGCCGGCACATGCAGGTTTTCACCGATTATTCTCCACTATTAAGCAGGCATGTATCACTCAGAACCAAATTCGGGAGATAATCTTCCCCTTTTCGCTGCGGGAATGAGCTAGGAAGTGGATTAATGATCTTGATAGAGACGCTGCTGGCATCACTGATTAGAATTCCCTTGCACTTGCATTCTATAAAAAGTACTATCCGCCATAGAGAACTAATCACTTGCGTAGCCAAATCACGAGCTTCAAACAGTCTTATGATGAATCCTTAGTTGAAGCATAGGAGTCCTATAAGAGGCTCATTCATGAGTGCGCACATCATGGGTTGTGTACCTGGTTGGTTGTTATGACTTTTTATAACGGCTTGTTTGCTGAAAGCCGTGCCATTCTTGATTTTGCTGCTAGTGGTCGCTTTGCTAATAACTCCGACGATGATAAGGCTTTGGCCTTGACTGAGGAGATGGCGATTCATTCATCCCAATGTGGGAAATTGAGAGGGAATTCGCGACAACCTCATGATGACGGTGATTATGATTCTTTGAGCGCCGTAATAGCGCAACTTTCTGCCTTGTCTACTAAGGTGGATAGTCTTCGAAGTGGTGCTTCTGCTTCTTCACCTCGTCTCGTTCATGCTATGGTGGGTCATGATCCCGCTTGTAGCACTTGTGGTGGTCATGGTCACTTTGCTTCCGATTGTATGAGTTCGCACGAGCAAGTCCATGCGTTCCAAACTTGGCGTCACAATGTTCCGTATCAAAATTAGTCGGGCTATGACCGCTCTTTGTTGTCCTACAAGAGCTAATATGTGCTTAATCCGCAGCCCCAACCGCCACAACAACCGCCCTATGTCCCTCCTCATAGGACATTTCAGCCGCCTCAACAAAACACTCACTTTCAGAGGCCACCTTCCTATGCTCCTGCGCCTCCAGGTCCCCCAAGTTATGAAATGGTGGAGATTTAGGAGCTTCTTAAGCAAAGTATAGCTTCTCAAGCTAAACAAGATGCTACTATCTCGCAGCTTCTCTTTCATAACAAGATTCTCGATACTCAACTTGCTCAATTGGCAAGTTCTAGCTCTAAAACCGAGAAGCCGCCACACGAAACACTTAATGCCATCACTCTCCGTAGTGGTAGTAAGTATGACGGCCCCCAAATGCCTTCTTATGTTGTTGATATTGACGTTATAGAGCTTTGTAGATCGAGTAACAGAGGCTCGACCGAGGAAGAAGTTGAAAATGAGGCAGCGCGCAAGAAACAAGAAATACTCGATCGAGCGCCCTCAAGCTCGATCGAGCCCCCACCCGCTCGATCGAGCGACACTCAGCTCGATCGAGCACCCCCTGCTGCTTAAATGTTTAGTTCTTTTGCTCCTGATTCTAAGGTTCCTGATGTTCCTATTGCTATTCAACTCCCATTTCCCAACTGCCAACGGAAAGCTAAGCTTGATTCTTAGTTTGGGAAATTTATGGAAGTTGTCAAGAATTTGCAGGTAACCGTTTCATTCACCGAGTTGCTTACTCAAGTCCCTTCTTACGCTAAGTTTTTGAAAGATATTTTCACTAAGAAGCGAGACTTTAACACTATAGAGACCGTAGCTTTGACCCATGGATGTGTAATGCGTTCTTGCAAAACCAGTCCCCCCCTAAAAAGGAGGACCCAAGTAGCTTTTCCATTCTTTGTACGATAGGCACGATTATGATCGACAAGGCCCTTTGTGATCTTGGTGCTAGTGTTAGTGTGATGCCTTTATCGATATCTCATAAGCTGAATATGGGAGGTTTAAAGTGTACCTCGATGACCCTCTAGATGGCCGATCGTTCGGTTAAGTATCCCCTTGGTGTCTTAGAAGATGTTCTAGTTAAGGTCGGGAAGTTCTTTATCCCTGTTGACTTTGTTGTTCTTGATATGCCTGAAGATGTCCACACCCCTATTATATTAGGTCGTCCTTTCTTGCACACCGCAGACGCGGTGATTGATGGTCGTAGTTGTTGTTTGACCTTAGAGGTAGACGGGGAGAAGACGACGTTCACATTGACTAAAGGCTTTAAGAGACCCATGAGCGAGCAGAAATGTTACGCTATTGAGTCCTTTGATTGTGCTTTAGTTGAGTCTATGTCTCGATCCCCTCGTGGGGATCCTTTGGAGGATTTGAAGTGTGCTCCTTGTGCAGGTTCGTCTAAGAATGCATGGGAAGCGGAGTTGGATGTCTTGTAAGCTGCCCTTTATGGTCATAGGGAGCTTACCCAAGACGAGCATGACGAGATTTCTAAGTTGCTTGATACCTCATCTCCTGTGGAAGCGAGCAAGACTGCGCTTCGATCTTTTCTTCCTGCTCAGAGTTGTCCTTTGGCTGATGCTGTTGAACCGTGTTTGGAGGTTTTTGTTGATGTTGTTGTTCCTGTTGTTGTTTTTGTTGATGCTGCTAATGATGTCACACTTGCTGATCGTGTGCATCCTACGGAGGTCCCTATAGATGATCCGGATGATTTGAGAGGCTTAGGCCTAGACTCTTGTGATCATGGACCGCGCTCCGATGATGGATCATTGCTTGCCATGCTGGGTGAGTATACGCTATTGGATCCGTAGGTCCTTGATGGTGGCGTTGGAGGTATTGCTACTTCTAGACGTTGCCGCTCGCGATGGCGTGATTGGTGAGTTTGTTGAGTGACCGTTGGTCACTACTCCCTTGCTTTCCGACAGATTTGGGGGAGGCTTTTTGCACGCTGATGCCTATACTATCCTTTCTTTATTTCCTTTTCAATATTTATGCATTTTTCTTTTAGTAGTTTTTGTCTCCTCTCGCTGTTGTTGTCCTCTGGTTTTGCTGGTTTTGTGATGTTGTGTTGTAGTGTCACATTGAGGACACTATGACATTTAGGTTTGGGAGAGATCGCTTTCTGCTGTTTTTAACGTTTTTCCCTGCCTTGTTTTATGATGAGACATGTATGCGATTATGATGATTATCCCTTCTGTTGTCGCTGTTTTCCTGATTTGCGCTTTACTTTGCGAGTACATTTGTTAGTTTGGAGTTATCACGCTAATAAGTCACTACTTTGACCTTTTCTCATTCGAATAGACTTGACTTTGATCTAATTAACTACTTATACTGTGAGTTTTAGAGCTTCTTAGGTTAGTGTCATTCAGTTCTCCTTGTGATATGTGTAACATCAACTTGCATAAGTGTGACGTCGATCTCTAATGCTTAGTCGTGTCGGGTTGGTGGAGGTGGTACATGAGGAAAGACATATGTTTTGATTATTTGAGCTTCACATTGCTAAATGGCCTATTTTTCCTACTCTGTAGATGTTAGGTCCATTCTTTTCGTAGCCCGTATTAGCCTTAGATTGCCTGTTTTTTATAGTCTTATTGATTGCCACAAGTGCTAAATTATTCCTACTCTTGTTGGGACAGTTGCATGAGTATGGTGTGTATCTTTTTGCATTACTCTTGGTTGGGAAGGACATGTTGTCGTTGGGTGAGCAAAAATTGATTTGGTTTTATTTCATTGATTATATGTCTTTCCGTCTCAAATAAAAACACACCGAAAAAAACCGCCAAAAAAAAACAAACAAAAAAAAAACACAAAAACAAAAAAAAAAAAACAAACAAAAAAACACAAAATAATTCAATAAAGAGACGATGGAATAAAGGTTCTTAAGCCTTCAGATGGTAATTTTGTGTGTTGTATTAGCTTGTTTTGGCTAGAGGTTTAATAGTGTCTGCTGCTATGGCACATGAGCTGTTTATGATTATGCCTTGATTTTGGTTGGTTTTCATGCTTTGCGACTACCGATTTTAGCTCTACATGCTCCATAACGCGCGTAACGCAACCACCTTTTTACCCTTACTCTTCGCCACCCATGTAAGTTCTTGGCATGTACTATGGTCATTTGCTTGGTTGGGCACTGATTGAGCTGCAGAGGACGATTTCACATTTGTTGCAGGCGTAATTCCTAAGTCGTAGTAGGTGATCGTTCTTTTCATTGCATTTTTCACATAAACTCACCCTGTTCTTAATGTCTGACGAGTGAACCCGCCAGAACTCCAATCTTTACAGTCTTGAAAAGTCTACAGTTTGATAAATTTGTAGTCTTATGCAGATTGACGAGGCTGGTGTGACTGTGCTCCATTTCTCGCATTGGAATTTGTTTCTTTAGCCTTTTTGTATCTCACATTTGTTCATGTTGCTTTGATGGAAACGTGACCACCATATAGGAATGAGTCGTGCCTCTTATCACTTGTCCTTGATTTTACTTCATCTATGTGTTTGCTTGAGGACACGCAAAGGTTTAGGTTTGGGGGAGTTTGATGTGTGCTATTTTTTTATATGTTTTGGCCCCCCGTTCTATCATGTTCTAGCGTTCATTTAAGCTTATTTTAGTTGAATACGATACGTTTTCCGTCCCTACGTGTTTCTGCTATTTTGGTTTAGTTTTGCAGAAATTAGCGGACCTGAGCTAGTTCTACATTGCTTTAGAGCGTTCTGACGACATAGGAGGATGATCAACCGTGAAGGCTGGGTAGCGGGAGAACAAGTCATCCATTAACTAAAGACGGGAAAGAAGAAACGAAACTTTTGAGCTGAAATCGAGCAGAGCTCGATCTCCTGACCTAGAACTCGATCGAGCAGTCTAGGCTCGATCGAGTGACTGTTGTTTCGAACGAGCGGCCCCTGTTGCGCGCGTCTTTTCGTAATTCTTATTATAGAAACATTACTTATACTCAGTTGTTTTCATTTCCGAGACGGAAAGTTTTAGATCAGAAACAAAAGACTAGATTTTCTTAGACTATTCTTAGGTTTAGTTCACTTCTCTTTCACTTTAAACTTTATTTGCTTCTTTCAAGACGGTTTTCTACTTTCAATCTTGCAAACATATTTGGTAACGTACATCTTTTGATTATCGCAACTATGGTTACTGTTTCATATCCTTTGCTTGTTATTTCCCTTAAGACCATGTGTAGCTAAGTTTATACTAGGGCTTGAGGGGGAATTATGAGTCCATGTTGAGATCTTATGGGGCTTGATTGATTGTCTGTTATTGTACTTGCTACGCCTTTTTCTATGCAGCTGTATTACAATTGACTGAATTGGTGCACATTTGATTAATTGATCTTGGAGACCTTAAACTACATCGGGAGATGGGTTTAGGTCAGACTTGCATAGAATTGGTAGGATTGTCTAAATGAGGCTGGCGTCCTTTAGTCCGTCCTAAGGTAGACATATGATCGGGGAGGGCGTATCACATTACCTAATAGCAGTACCTTGACTTGATTGATCAACCGTAGACCGTCTTAGCTGACTCATAAGGAACCCGAGACCCTAGACCTTTCCCCTTTAATTAGTCGTTGTTTAGACCTTACACGCAAACCAAACCCTTCGTCTCCCGTGACCTGACTTTTGCTAACATTGTATGCTTGATTCCCGTTTTCTCGTGAGTTCGACCCCTACTTACCCTGACTACCTAGTTAGGTGTTCGTTAGGATCATCTTTGATAGGCGATATGACTTAGCCTCATAAAGAGTCTAAAAAAAACAACTACTATACTCATTCCTATCAATTTTTAAATCAATTTTGTTCTTAAAATCAATATCTAGGCTTTGGTAAACATCAGAAAGTGTAGATAGTTTTCCGGAAGCGTTGAAAGTCATTTAATCCAGGGCGTGAATTCTTGTATATCAGTGCACAAGAAGCCATTGTGACAGCATAACATGAATAATAATCCCTACAAAAGAAGACATGAAAGAAAAATCGAATGTCAACGAGTCTAAGGTCCTAATTAAGGACTCCATTCGGATATTAGAGGTGCAGCAAACAACGAACATCAAACATAATATGTGTGGCCTAGCTCCTGAGAATTACCCCAAATCAAACAAACCCTAGATTTCGAAAATTACCTCAAAATAAAACAAACAATCTTCAAATTAAAAAATCAAAATTAAATAACAACAGCAATAATACTAACGATTGATTTTGATTAATATGATTAAGTAGAACCATGTTATTATGTAGAGATTAATATAGAAATTAAACCTAGATTGAGAAATTAGGGAAAAGTGAAAAGTAAGGCACCTGGTGAGCAATGAGCAGAGTTCGCCGACGAGTAAAGTCGGTGACAAAGAAGACCGGCGAGGAAGGAGTAAAGGGAGAAGTGAGATGTAAGGGCAAAAGTTATGTCGTATTGTTGTATACTGAAGTAATACTTTTAATATTACAAATTTAAAATAATTGGAACTAATTATATTTCCTAATCTTTATCTACGAAATAATAAATGGCAATCGGGTCAGTCGGGTCGGGTCATATTGGATCAACATACCTTTTCCGGTTGGGATCGAGTCGTTATCGGTTCGGGTCATTTTGGGTCAAATGATGTATCGGAACGGGTCGATTTTGGGTCGGGTCGTTATCGAGTCCAATTACTTAATCGCATTACTACAATTTTTTATTATTAAATTTAGTTTGTAACCTATTATTTGGTTTGATTACTTCATTATTAAGTCAAATGTATCAATCTAAACGCAAAATCACGTTCATTTTGATCAAAATTAAGCTTAATAATTATCGGGTCATCAATTTATCGAGTCAGTATCGGGTCGGGTCAACATCGGGTTGGGTCTGAGTCGGTTTTGGGTCACTTATAATCAGGTCGTATGGGGTTACGAGTCGTCATCGGGTCGGGTCGGGTCGTTTTGGGTCTATCGGGTCGAGTTTCCTCGGGTTCAGGTCGGGTCAGACTTGCCAGCTCTAGAGGTTACCATAAGTGAACTAGCTAGTGTTTTATTGGTTTAATATATATTTTTTTTTGGTGGGTAACATATGCACTAGTGTAAAATTCGTGAAAAATT
This sequence comes from Gypsophila paniculata, assembly GCA_032274805.1. NCBI lineage: Eukaryota > Viridiplantae > Streptophyta > Magnoliopsida > Caryophyllales > Caryophyllaceae > Gypsophila > Gypsophila paniculata. The sequence goes on from JAUEKU010105483.1 coordinate 12,397, forward strand.
ACAGGTTGTATTTAAATTTCTCTTAAATTTAATTTATTAGATAAATTTATTTAATTATATACATGAAAGCTAGTATTAGTTCAATCACTAGCTTCGTTACTGCTAAAAAATGTTCGATTTATTCAGCTATTTTGTTTTTAATAAACGTTTGAAGTAATCTATAAAAATTGAAATTCAAGCTTGTTGGAGACAATAAATTTCAACGATTTAGTAATTTTAGTAATTTTTGTAGCAAAACATAGTAACACCAGACATGTACTCTTATGAACCGTGCACATAACAAACCTAGTGTAGAGAACAACCATTGTCCACAATTGTACTTATGATGCTAGACATTAAAACGAGATAAAGTTAGATTAAGCGGAGAAAAATTTAAGAAACTTAACGATTAAATATGATTAAAAGTTTGGTTTCGATAACAAATTTGTATTTTTTAATTTGAAAGTATTAGAATTTGAGAGGGGTGAATTATTCAT
>JAUEKU010105594.1:0-12870 GCA_032274805.1 Gypsophila paniculata
TACATACAAAAACTTACTAAAAATGGAAATAGTAACGTATTCACTGATACACCCCAAAATGGAAATAATAACGTATTAACCGAGACGGAGGGAGTATGTAGTTTAGTTTTAAAAGTCGTGGTATTTTAACTTTCTGAATCATTTTGAAGTGATAAGTTCAAAACTATCACGTAAATGAGAAGAGAGTAAATTTAGAGTTCCATTATCTTTCGCATACTATAACGTTCGAGATGAATGCAACACGATTCTGTTAACCGAATAAGATATGGTACACCGAATTTTCATATACAATCTGTATCAGGCCAAAGTACGGTGTTTCAAATGTTAAATCGTAATTACATATGTTTAGTATCTGCACTTTTAAATTACAACGAGACTATTTTCATGTGACCAAAAATTGTACGCCATTGATTGATGTGTTTACAATTGAAATGAATGAATTACTTCAATTTACAATGACTTCGATCTTCTTTAACGACCCTTGTCAGCATCATCAAGCAAATTGCATATATCTGAACATTCCACCAAACTGCACATTGATCAGCCCATTAAGATAGTATTAAATCTCGGTATCAGTTACGGTTGGCAGTATCAAATGTCATGGCCTAATCTCATTAAAGTTGGCAAATATCGCTTCAAAAACAGTTAACTATGGTCGCGGTGAGCTTTGAAAAGGTAACGAGCAAGACCAATCAATGCTACAAACCATCTCTTAACTACCTTTTCCTTTGATATGCTAGGATTGCCCAATTAACTTCTTACATGGATGTCAATTAAAGAAGCAAAATCAATACGGAGTTCTCCGTACTACTAATTAAACTATGAGAGACGACAATAAACAACTAATTGGACTACAACTATTTCAATAATCAGACTTACATTGTTTAACTTCGGTCTTGGCACAAAGACGACGATTAGACTCAAAGAGACATGTTTCCCTTCCTGTAATTACCACACATCACTACCCATTTCGTCACTAAGCTCGTCACATCTCCAATGAGTAATGCACGCTTAAAACCAATGAGAGTATAGTCATCTTCCATCATCGTTCATCACCCTCACTCTCTCTCGTTCCTCGATCTAGTCCATTTTAACCATCTTCAAATCTCCCCTATTCTCTCGATCTTCTACCCCCCATCTCATCTCATCTCATCTTTCTATTCTCTCTTCACCCCAAAAAGTATGGCCGTCACTAACATGTGAATAACTCATTGGTCGGAGGTTGTCAAAATGGTGGCTGCTACAAATATTTAGATCTATACTATATCTATGATTGAACATGGCAAAAGTGTGCGATGAAGTTGTAATGGTCCATCGACGGGGGGACGCAAGTGAAGATAGGTTGTATACTTGTATGTGGTCGGAGGTGGCTATACAACGTATAGAGCACTAGTATAACTGTATAAGTAGGCAAATGCAGTCCCAAAACGAAAGACAAGTAAACAAAGGAGGCCTCCGTAGATTCAACAAGAGGTCCATTGGATGATCGAAAGGAAGTTGCACAAGAGCATGTCAAACAACGGAAACAGATGAAATATTTACTTTCAATTGAAGTTAGTGGTCAGAAAGTACAGGGGACATTCAAGTTAGTTAATTCAATATAGCTCCCAAATTTGAAGAAACTTATAACAAATTCACTCCGCAAATTACTGCAACAAATCAAACAACTTACCAATATTGACGACTTCGAAATCCTTGTTTGAAAACAACAATTGGCCTGCAACCAAATTAAATAAACACATTATATCAATCACATTAATCTCATGATCAAACCCTGAAATCAGCAAAAGAACTCAAAATCATAAATAAATATCTTTATATATTCGAGTTTCTCAAAGTATTATTCGAGTAATGTCTATAATGAGGCTAGACTCATACCATAAAACATCATTAATTGATGCACTATAGTTATTACACCCGCAATCGCCAAATAAACTCCTCAATCTTAACTAACATACAACCTCACCCCAAGCAAAACCCACGTACACCACACCACCACCATCACCACTCCAATCTACCACCGCTACTAATTCCACCATCACCACTAACGGAGTTCGACAACTCACGTCCACCGTCCCTTACCTCTAACTACTACCAATTTTGCCAAAACCACCACTAACGTGAATAAGAGAGAAAATGAACTATTCTGAGTAATTTTATTCATTTCGAGAAAATTAGTAAACTTAGGAAATGGGAAAAATGAGGGGGTAATTTAAGGTGCGCCAAGTACGTCTTTTTTTACCAATTTGGCACAATGCCTTCACTTTTTTTACCATCTTGGTAATTTGGCCGATTTTCGTCTGACACTCTATCCTACTTCGAACATCAGGCCTAGTTTCCATCCTGAGATCCCATAAATCAAACTAAATTTTCGATATAAACCTACCAACTATCGGCAATTAATTTTAAAAAAGATGAAAATTCATTGGAGTATCGTCTCGAACACCATCGATCACCAACTTCATATATACCCCATATGTTAGAACCATACATCGGACTTGGGCCGCACGCCTGCACCCATCGAGACGAGAGAGTGTGCACTTCATATATTGAAGGAGATTTCAACCAAAACCAATTAGCAATGGGTGGAGTAACTCCTTGATATATAAAGCACACAACTCTCTAATAATTGGTCGATGTCGGATATAACATTGCATGTGGAGAATTCTTTCACAACCCCCGCACATGTAAGGTCTGTTCAGTTCGTCGGGCGAGAACGTCGTCGCTTTTCGGACCCGCTAATTCGATTTGTTTCAATGTTTGACGTGTACGTCGTTTCTTTTTTCGAAGTCGTCAAATTCGACTTGATTTTTCGTTCGTCGTTGGCCCAACTTTCGTTTCATTCAGCCCAGATCATATACCATGGGCTCTGATACCATGTTAGAACCATGCATCGGGCTTGGGCCGCACCCGTCGAGACGAGAGAGTGTGCATTTCATATATCGAAGGAGGTTCCAACCCAAAACCAATTGGCAATGGATGGAGTAACCCTTGATATATAAAAGCACACAACTCTCTAATAATTGGTCGATGTCGAATATAACCTTACATGTGGAGAGTTCCTTCACAGCCCAATAGTGTATTATACGACATTATGACCGGAGTAGCTAGTAGGGTAACGTGGCTATAAACAAACATTCAACAATGTGAACAGAACCCAGGTAAAAGTTAAAGTGAAGGTGGATTTGAATCATAAATGATGACCGGAAATGGTAGTGGAGCACTATCTAGAAGATAGGCATTAATGCTTATGTATGAATTATGATGTAATTATGTAATGGTACCTCAAGCTCAGTGACTACACCATGCTCCCTTTGGTGAGTGGAATATGGTGGTTGGATTTGTGTCTCTGTCTTCGCCACAAATTCTCGAATAAAACCGTTATAAATCGTACAACGATTTTTATAATGAGGATTTAACCGATCATAAAATTATTACACACTATACACCTATTTCACAAGAAACTAACTCGTCTTCCATGCTCACCTCTTGCTCTCATCCCATCATCTTTCCATTTCACACCCTTTCATCTTCACATTCATTACCCTCAACGTACTACTTCACTTTCAACCAAATGTTCATACATATACTCCGATAGTAGTATCTAATAGGCTAGTCAAGTTTATTTCATCAAATTATTGGATCCCAAAGGGAGAATTGTATACTTCTATCATTTCAAGACCTTCGTTCATATGATTTTAATATCATGTAAAGAAATCATCTCAATCAAAAGTATAAACTGATGGTTATAGTCCACGATCGATTCATACCCTCTAACATACAAAGAGTTAAAAAATTAATGGTACGGTGATTATTCTAAACATAAAATTCTACTTCAAAAAGTTGCGTATGTGGAAATCTTCTAAAATTAACAATTCAGCAAAGACAATATGGTCAATTTATTAACTAAACATTGTCATGCTTATAAATAAGATTAATTAAATAAAAATTGTATGAATTAAATGGATGAAAGATATATGGTTCAATTTTACACTAATACAATAAATCCCTGTTCTTTTGAGGTTAATTTTGTTGAATTGAACTAGACTAAACTTAGCTAAAATTAATGGAATTTATTTCGGTGTAAATTTGGAAATGAAATGTACTTAATGAAAATATTTGAACTGAATGGATCTGAAATTAAATCCAAAAAACAAGGCCTAAGCATTAAGCATTATGACCCAATAATAATCCGATCTACCTGACTGACCCGATCCGACCGGTCCAAATGATAGCTGTAGTTAACGGGTTTAATATTTGGGCATAATATGAGAATGCGAATATCCTCCATTCCTCCAAAACCCACAAAAAAAAAAAAAAAAAAAAAAAAAAAAAAAGAGGAATAGAATAGAGGAATAGAAGAAGGTAACTACACTCCCGTAATTGAATCTAATCTAATCTGAAGATCGCTTCAATTTGGTATTTCGTCTCACTCTCTTCCTATCATTCTTGTTATTACTCTTCTCAATTCCTAATTACTCCGTAGTATTCGGTCCCACTTATTTGTTTACCTATTCCATTTGACAAATGACCGAAACGTAGTCTCTAAAATAAAGAACAAGGTTAGGTTATGATATTCGTAGATATTTATGAATTGCAAAGCCAGTTAAGTTTGATATAATTTGCAACATTTTTGTCAATGATTGTAGAGACTAAGATTGATTGGATTCCTCCAATTTGAGTACAATGTCTGAGACCCACGCCCACGCCCAAGCCGACACCGACGCCGACAAGCCACTCCGTAAAATAGCCAAAGCCTTTGAGGGTTTGGGTGACCAACCCGACATCGCTCTCGCTCCCTTTTCCGAAGCTTGTTCCTTAGTTTCCCCCTTGTTCGGTTGCCTTGGCATTGCGTTTAAGTTTGCTGAACGTGACTACGTTGCCAAGGTCTCAATCTCCTTTTCCTTTGTTTCTTTCGTCTGGTTTTCTAATGTCGTCATTTATTCTGTCGCTGTTCGACTCAACATCCTCGTCTTTTAGACTACATTAATGCTTTTATATGTTCTTCTACAGGTTAAAGACCTTTGTGAGGCGTCCACTTCCATCCTCACTTTACAAGCTGTCCTCGAACAAGACGTTCTGGCCAAGACTGTTCAAAAACCTGGCAGCCACTCTAGAAATTTACTGAGAGTTAAGCGTGGCCTCGACATGGTCAAAGTTCTGTTTGATCAAATCATTGTTACCGAGTATGCTCTTTCTCTTTCTCTCCTCTTCCCTTGGAGTTGGTTCCCATTTATCTGTTTTTGTCTTAAGTTTAAGACGGAGAAAATGTGACCCATTTACAATACAATGTGACTACTTTTTGATAAAATGTTACTAGAACAACGAATTTTTGTTGTAACACTGGCTACATCATTTTGTCGTTAAATGGCCACTTTTTATTACAAAATGACGACATTTTCTCCGTCTTAAATGCAAATTTGTGTAGGTGCTATGGTTGCTGACTTGATTTGGATAGAGAAAAATGGAGGGAAAGGGAGGTGACGATGACATAATCCCTCCAAATCTTGCCAATTGTGGGAGGATGGATTATTGGTTGGTTGGAGGAAAATGGAGGGATCCATCATCCCTCCCCTTCCAAATCCCCCTACCTTATTTTGCTAACCAAACAACGGAAGTTGACCCCCTCCCTCTCCTCTCCTCTCCCTTCCCTCCCTTTCTCTCTATCCAAACACACCCTTAAGCATAATGGAGCCCGGTAAGGATGAGATTTCTCAGGGAATTGGGAGGAGCGAAGGTCTTAACAGCATTACTTCAACCACATAGGCAAGTTTATAAGTGGAAACAAATGCTGCGTTGCTCAGTATTTGAACGAAAGTGGCGAAAGGCCTGAACTGCTCTTGGTCTTTGACAAAATTGATTTTGAACTTATCATGGTTGTTTGTGGTGAGCTGGTAACATTGCGATTTTGGGTATATCAGCTTTGGCAATTTTACATGTAACGATAATTATATTGGCTGATTGGTTGAGATTTTTTTTTTTTTGGTTTTTGTTTTTGTAATGGCAACAAACTCTCCCAGTCTGTTTCTTTCACCCATCATTGGATCCAAATGCTGTTACCAAGTGGTAGCCTGTACAGCCCTTTCCATTTCGACTGTTATACCCATCTCACCATCTAACCCCGATTTGACTGATACTTTCAGGGGGGATTCTTTGAAGGAAGCAGCTTCGAATGCTTATTCACAGGTATTTGCGCCATATCATGGATGGGCAATCAGAAAAGCTGTTGCTGCAGGGATGTATGCACTACCTACAAAGCCACAATTGTTAAGGAAGCTAAATGAAGATGGTAAGTCCTCCTTTAACCTCTTAACTGTTGTGAATAAATTTTTGTCCGAGCTCGTGAAAGTTCTATTGACTGAAGAAGAAAGGATTTTGTTAGTTCGATCATGTGTCATGTGGCTTTGTTACCTGTTTTTTTGCTTTGTTTTGTTTTGAATTTTGTTTTCCGTTGTTTGTACTCGGTGTTAGTTGTCGTGTTAGTTTTGGTATGTTGTTGGATTCTTGGTGCTACTTTGGTGAGCTTCATGGCTTTTGGCCGAAAAAAATTTCCTACTTATATATATGATTAATTAGTTGAGTTGCTGTGGCTTGGACACCGTTCAGCTATTTGGTTTCCCACTAAATCATAAATTCACCAGAATTACTCATTCAACACCAAGTACACGATTCCTCGAATGTTTTTTGAAAGGTGCAAACAACTTAATGAAAAAGGAGTAACTGTGATAAAACAAAACCAGGATTAGTTGCTTAAGGATGTGTGCTTGTTCTCTGCAGAAAACTCAGCCAAGATTTATATGCAAAGCTACGTGAATTCGGTCGATGCTGTGGTTGCCCATGTTGACAAGTTGTTCCTGTCCAGAGGTTTAGGCATTGACTGGTAAGAATTCAGCTGTGTACGTTTTCTTTGATGTAATGTACTCTAGTACTCTACTGCTCCCCTCATTACATACATGTCGTCTATACTTGGCCCTTCTGAATACAGTGTATATTTTTACGTAGGAGTTTATTTTTCTCTGTCAATGTTGTATTTCTAAATTTATAGTCGCATTCAAGCGACCACGACAATGCACTGTAGTTTTCGTAAAGGTTACTCGTATTTTCTTAAGGGGATTTCAATAATAATATCAAAGGGGTTTAAGAATTCGGGAGATGAAATTGAGGAAGACAATAACCACATTGCCTGGAGTCGGTTTTCTGTTTTGTATGTTTTTGGGATGTGGTTCTCGTTTATACACTAATGTGTGCTGTGTTCTGATATGCTGCCTATAAACTACTTGCTAAAAATGTGTTGTCCTCAGTCAGTTAGTCCATCACCCTACGGCATCGATGTTGATTTTGTAAAACGCAACAGTTTCTGGGTAGACTTATCTTTAAGCTACAGCAATTCAGACTGAACTCTTCTCGAAAAGAAAATCATTTTCTATTACACTCACATTTTATTACAAATCTACTAAATTTGGGAACAAATAAAACACTGATTTAAACAGCCTATCTTCAGAGTTAAACACATGGAATTGTGCAGTTTTCACGACCTGTCACAAGAGGCAAACGAGATTTAAGGAAAAACTTAGAATGTACGTAGTATTAAACAAGGATCGATCTGCAAGACTAGGAAACGTACTTGGGTCAGTGTGAACCAAAGTAGTAGCACCGAAGAGGTCGCAATTAGTTCCACCTTGCTTAACTTGCTGCCAGTATTGGTTGAAGGCCACCGTAGCCACGGCCCTCAAGTTGCCGGCTATGTAACAAGGTTGGCCCTCTTTAATCCGGTTGCATGCACTTCCATACAGACATACCCAATCCAATGCCTTTTGGATCGCGCTATCTGGCGCTTCGTTTGAAGCCACACACCAATCCGAGCAACAAACACCTCCTTTAAAAAAGTCACACGCAAATCAGCATACATTTATGTCGAGCTAACCATAGAATGGATATATCGAGGGTGTAAGGAAATAAACATACCGTAAAACTGAGCAAGCAATAGCAAAGTAAGAGAGGCGAGAAGTGGCGAAAGAGTCGTCGACATTTTGTGAAGAAAAACTAAGGTTACGGATCCAAAAATGTATGAAAATTATGGTGAAGTTGGGAGTGATAAAAGAAGACGAGAGAGCCGTTGGGGTAGGTTAAACTCTCATGTATACAACGTGTGAGAGAAGACTCAAACTTTTAAATCTGGGATTTTCCCATTTAATACTCCCTTTATTTTCTCCTCTGTTCGTTAGGAATTTAGATTTCAAAGTTTATGCCTTTCTTTTTGAATTTATTCACGATATTTCCAAGGGCCGTTTTTCTTTTTCTTAAAAAGAAAAAAAGGGAACCGTTAGAGTTTTTTCTTGGTTTTCTTTTTCTGGGTTATATCATACGGAGTAACATACGGAGAATTTTTATAAACCAATTTTTGCTACGAGTCTAATGATACACGGGGTAAGATTAATACGGAGTACTCAGTTGTATTTAGTGTGACATATTTCTCTTCAACTCTTATGAATCATAAACTTAAATTTTACCGAGTATAACTTTAATGATATATGTGAAATATTGATTAGGGCAAATTTCCCTTGGGCCAAACTTTATACTCTCCGTAACATTTTTCTCACTTTTTTTTTTTCAATTTAATATTTCTTCGTTTCATTTCTAGTCCAAATATAAATAATTTAAATCAACTTTGAAAATACCTGTTTTTGATGATTAGATTCGTCATTTAGCGTTCTTGTATGATTTTTAATTTGTAATTCTTTTTCCGATGTTGTAATAGTGATAATTGATGTTAATGATAATTTTATTCCTACATACTTAACTTACTTCGATTTTATTTGGTATCGGTTTTTTAAAATCACGTGGTTTACTTTTTGTAATGGAAAATTTATATAGATTGAGAAAATAGAATAGAGTAGAAGAAGAGTAAAGTGAGGACGGTCTATAAAATGTCTACGACATTTAGTAATTTGTCGACTATGTATAACAACTCCCTTATGTTTAACTATGTCGCTATTGTCATTATGCCAGTTTACATTACATTATTATGTGTATTATTCTATCAATCTTATATATGTATATATAGGAAACATTTATATATACGGAGACAACGGAGTAATAGTTTTAGAGTTATGATGACTATCCTAAGGAACATCGTACAAACTAATTGGGTCTACATATTGTTAGTAATGATTGAAGGTATAGAACATCAGCTCATAGATATTTGGAGGAAGATTTATTTTGTCTAAAAAAACTTGTAAAACATCCTAATATTCAACTTAATCAATTAACCATTAACTTAACAGCGAACTTAAGCGAAATGAGATTATCTACTCAATTAATTTACAAACTTTGGTTGAAGATGACAACAACTTTACATCCAAGAAATGAAAGCAGGGTTACATATACATATAGTTAACCAAGTCGTCAAAAAAAAGAACCCTACGCATGCATGCATGCAATACATTTAAAACTTACGTGCCGTTAATAATAAAGCATATATAACTTAAATACTTAACCTAGCATCAGATAAAATTTGACCATTCGTTTACCTCTTCCCTTAATTATGAGGCCAGGGATTCGATCCTGTGAGGGGATAATTACTCACTGTTGTCGATTGTGGACACCCAAGTTTTACAACAAAAATAAAATAAAATAGGAAGCTCAAAGATGAAGAGTAGTATCTACATCTGAAAAATGCTGAGAATCATCACCATTCTTAGTAAAAGCAGTGGATACAAGACTAGTAGTAGTAGTAGTAGTAGGTCTCTTGTTATTCTTTACCACCTCCTTCACGCTTCCTCCTAGCAACTTCATCGTTGGTCGACAATGGTCGACTGTAGGAGGCCAAAGAGAGAGCGAGATGTCGTGAAGGTTAACTGTATGATTATTGTGGAGTTGGGATGATGATGATGATGACGACAACGAGGATGAGAATGAAACCGTGGATGAAGTTGAGGGCGATGAATAACATGAAACCTTACGGTTTTTATTACTATTCATGTAATTTGGTGGAATGAATATCTGGAGCTCCTCGTCATCATCATCATCATCGTTTTCATTATTTTGCATTCTAGATAATTCTTCAATATTATTGTTAATATTATTGTTAATGCCGTTATTATCCTTAATATTATGAATATCACTCGTACTGGTGGTGGTGGTAGTGGTGGTGGTGGCGGTCGTGTTAGTAGTAAAATAACTACTAGAAGTGCTGAGAATAGGTGTAGGAGTTTTGTAATCCGAAAAGAGTCTAACGAGTTGCTTAGTTTGGCGCTCCTCCTTCATTCTCTGGAGTTGCCTGAATCTCTCTTGTAGTAGTCCAATCGACGATTGGATCACCCCGTGTTCTGCTTTACTCTCTGTGCTCATCATTTTTTAGGAACTGAACTGAACTGAACGTAGCAGCAACAGTAGTAAATAAGTTGAAATTGGAGAAGTAGTTGTAGGAGCAATGAAGGAGAGGTGGAGTATATATATATATATATAGATACAGAGAGGATCCGAGGAGATAAGCCCAAGAATGTGGCTGGGTTATAGTGTTTGGGGATTAAAAAAAGAAGGCAGGGGGTGGGGAGTGAGACTCTCAAAAATCATTCTAAAATGTACTCCGTAATTGAAATAGGATTGTGTGAAAAGGAAGGGGCCGGGGCCGGGGCCGGGGCCGGGGAATAAAGGGATAAGCAGGAACGAAACAAGAGGAAAAACGTCAACAAGACGGGGACAAAAATGGGTGGAGCTAGAGGAGGTACGTACGTTGGTGTTAACTTAAAAAACAGGAAGAAAAAAGAGATAAAAAATAAAGTACATAAGCAAAGTAGAAAGGAGCCAAGATACAAGACAACAAGAGAATGTTAGAAACTAGTAGATTGGATGAGCATGTTTGGAGGAATCATTGTTTTTGTGAATACACTCTCCCTACTTGTCTCCATTAATTCTCTCCTTTTTGATACTCTCTTGCTTTTATATTCATAAAAATAAAAATAATCCCTAAAATAAACTACTTTACTTTTGTGAATGCGCCTCCTTTTTCGTAGGCTTACCTTTTTCACTTGTTTTTGTTGGGGGTGTCATCGGAAAACGTCTCCTCTTTTGGTGGGCGACTTGTTCTTTCGTAAAGCTTTTTTAAGACTGGTGTATTCATTTAAAGTTAAAATAGATTAAGTATCATTCATTTGGGCATATGATATAAGTATTTTGCTTTTAAGGAGTACATTTTGTTTTGTTTATTCTAACTATTTGATCCGTTTTAAACTTAAGACGAAAATATTGACCTTAAATGAGGATTTGTGCTTGTTCATACCCCTTTAATCTTTTCCTGCTTCATTATGTTGAGTAAGTGGAGTGGAAAATGGTTTTTCACGTTTAATGTGTAAAATCAATAATGAATTAAGGAATATTCGTATTAAATAGGTTGTCAGATAAAAGAGTGAAGTGATCTTTCACAATCCATTGCAAAATATCGTTTTTTTTAGACTTAGTGGATCATTTTCTATTTTGATCTATATACTCCCTTCACATTTAATTTCCATGGAGCATGCATAAGTTATTATGGAAACATCATATATACCCAATTACCATATCAATAGATCATGGTGTAATCATCAAACTAGATTGGATCATATTTAATTTGTTTGACTGCTCCCTCCGCTCCCGTCAATTATTTATCTTTATTTTTGTTGCAAAGACTAAAGAGATGGTAGAGAAGGACCAATAATTTGATGACTCTAGTGAAACAATAATGGATGTGGATGATGATCAAATTACTTATTAAATGTATCCATAATACAAAAAGCTAAACAAATATAATAGAATAGATAAATGACTAAAACGGAAAAAATACGACAAATCTACAAGTATTACAAAAAGGCTGAATTACCACGTCTCATCCATTGCCTTGTTTGTGTCACCGGTCTTAATGTGCTACATGCCTACATACCTTGTTTCATTTTTATATAATTTGACTTATCAAGGAGAATAATGGTTAAACACCTCCTATCTATAGTACGGTGTAACATATTATCCTATCTACTGAATAATTAATTCCATACTACATATCGAATATCGTATTACTCGTTCTTATTTTGTATTTTTTTTTACCATGATAATAATTATATCTATCTAAAACAAATTCTTTAAAAATAGGAGTACTCTTTCCCGTCCAGTTATTTATTTATCTATTTTTATTTTGAGTATCATTTATTTGTTTACTTTTTATTTTAAGAATATATTCAATGAGTAATTTTGACTCAATCAATTATGGCCACTAATCATCTGATGATTGATACTCACCTTCATTCTTGACCTTTGTATCAAAACCAAAGATAAACAAATTATCAAAATGGATGGAATACTAATTTTTTAAATCGGTTCAACGCTATTGTACCATCCCTAAATGTTGGAGTGACTAGAGAGGTACTAATGCACATACGGACTATATAAGAGGCACTCAAATGGTGACAGAGATGAATAATAATGTATCCGAGTTCCACAAAGATCGAATACATAGCATATACCGAGTACTCCCACCCAAAACAAAGGTTACAGTTGATTTATGATACTTGTCGAGTCACATTTTACAGCACAAATCTTTAGCTACACAATAAAAGAAATAATAATATTAATAATAATTATAAAAATTTGAAATTCTTCTTGTAGTTATGAATTATAAAAACAAGATTTTACGCGACTATATTTTTTTTTTTAACAAAATTTTCAAGATTCTTTGCACATGAATAATGTCAAAAAGTTAACGTAATATTTGGTCTGAATGGGGGGAAGTATAATACTCCGTAGAAGCTATAATAGGGTAGGGTTAGAGCTGTCAATCGGGTCAATCGGGTCGGGTTCGGGTCGGGTCTGGTCGGGTCGGGTCATATCGGGTCGGGTCAT
>JAUEKU010105705.1:0-12864 GCA_032274805.1 Gypsophila paniculata
AATGACCCGACCCGATATGACCCGACCCGATCAGACCCGACCCGAACCCGACCCGACTGACCCGATTGACACCTCTATATATGATACATATTTTTGACAATGTATGTTAATTTAGTATGGATCGAATAATTACTTTATAATTTTATTGTACGAACACAATGTTCTCATATACTCATTAAACCAACCCCCCAAAAAATCACTTTCAATCCATATCATAGACCTACCATTCGGGCTACCAATGCTAAATTACGTGATGTGTAATTACCATGGCACTGATTTTTGGGACGACTTAATTAATTACTCCATTAATTAATTAATTAATTACTAAACATTGACCCAAAGTAATTAAATTACACACAAAAATTTCTCGTATTACAAAATATCTAATGAACGTGGAATTGGATAACGTAGACGAATTTGGTCCAAAGAAATATGCTAAAATGAGGTAATTTGAGTTTTGTCGGCTGTCGGAGAACACGCATTTTGCCGGGTGTCTCACCGACGCACGCAATCTTCCCTTCAATTCTTTTTTTTTTTTTCGTACGCGGTTTTATTATTTTATGCCCTTTTCACTAATTTTTAAATAAAAGTTTAGATTATGAAGAAAAATATGTTTGATAAAATATGAAAAACTAGAAGGTGATACTAAAATATAAGGATTTCGTTCGTAAATATTTCGCAAAATTATAATTTAGTGTTGGAAATTAGATAGGGTAATTAGGCTCGAGGCTCTAATTGAGCAAGATTTAATTTATTATATTTAATTTGTTTTTATTTTATCAAATAATAATAATAATAATAATAATAATAATAATAATAATAATAATAATAATAATAATAATAATAATAATAATAATAAACAAACGAAAATACTGACAGATGGCAACTCAATCATGTCAAACAGCTAATAACCCAAGGAGTTTCAAAGAGTTTCTCAGATTTTTCTATAAAAATACATACAGCTCCCCAATATACCGAATACATAAATTTTATCACTCTCATATTTTTCTGCCATAACAACAATAATATGTCACATCCAGCTGAACACATTCAAGAACATCAAAATAAAATCAATGAAATTTTCCAAGAAATGTCTGAATTTTACGTATAGCTAGAAGTTATCATGATAAAAGATGCAATCTGGGACAGATTAACGAAAGAGCCATCTCTCGGTTTTCTATGTTGAATTTTGGTGGAAGATGAAGAAATTCTACTATCACCAATTTTAGATGATAATCCTAGCGCTGGTAAAGTAGCAACACATTCTTCACACAAAGTATTTTTTTCTAAAAAATTTTTACGACTAATTTGTAGATCTGGCAAACGGGTCATTCAAGTCGTTCTGGGTTGGGTCAATTTGGGTCGGGTCGTTTCGGGTTCGACTGATGATTTGGGTCGGGTCGGGTCGAGTCGGGTCATTTCGGGTCTCGAGCCTGTATCGGGTTTGCTGTTATCGGGTTATTTCGGGTTTGGTCAATCCGGGTCGGGTCGGGTCATTTTCGGGCTGGGTCACTATCGGGTCAAATCGTACGAATTTGGTCAAAAAAGATGATTTTTGGTTGCAGATTATTGTTGTTTAGAAGTTTTGCTATTTTTTAGGGGTAAAATTTATGATATCGAATTAGTTATTTCTTGGTCATTTCAAGTTACCTAGAATTATCTTTTTTGGGTCAATTTCGGGTTGGGTCATTTCGGGTTTCATGTCAACAAATTTCAAGGCGGGTCGGGTCAATTCGGGTTTCGCTTTTTCGGGTCAAATTCGGGTTTCGGGTCAGCCTTATCGGGTCGGGTCAATCGGCAGGGTCAGTTTTGTCGGGTCTACTAATTTGTAAGCAAACTTACATTGCACCAATAGTTCAAAAGAAATGGCTAGAACTTGAACATTTTGAAAGCGATGTAATTGACTTGTTTGTAAAACTGAAAGAAGTATTACAGTGGAACACAATCGTTGATCTATGCGATGGTGGGGGCTGTTTGTTTGCTCGAAGGAGTTGTCCGCTAAATATCATCAACATATACCCTAATTATATTGATAAACAAAACGATATAGCAGAGATGGCTACAGACCTAAAAAAAGCGCATCTTCCAAGTAAGCAGAAGTTATCGAACACGGAAAATATTATATTGTATTGTTGTATGTCTTAGGTTCTTGTTTTTGGTTTTGTCAATTAAATCGTTTTGATAGTTACTTCTATGATTATATGTACTAAATACTTATTTATGTAGAATATATTACGAATAAGATTATGTTTGTATAGTATGTTATGTCATCGAATTTGTTGTGCGGACATTTGGTTTTAAATATCGACGATGAGAATATAAATAAAAACATAAGAAAAATAACCCTTAAAACAAATTTAACATATTTCTTGAGAAACTAAATCAAAATCCATTAAGATAAAATATCGCCATGCGCTTGTATGCCCGTTCATAAGCTATAACCTAAATCCTAAATAGTCCTTAATTCCGCATTGGTAAACAAAGTAGCAAAGTTCAATCAAATGGAATAGTAAGAACAAATATTGGACAATTAGAGAAATTTACCAATAACAAACCGCATTGCACCAACGTATGGAGGTGTCGGGAATGCAGGTACATCAAGTTTTCTTGTTGTTATGATACCTGTCGAGAGACATGCAAGTGTAAGAAAGTACATCATAATTAAAGATTGAAAAGAAATCACGCGAAGAAAACGACAACAATTGCAGCATAAATAATCAATTTAATCAAAATCATAAGCCCATGTTATTATTTCCGGCGCCATAGTCGATGAAACGGGCATATCTCTGTTTCTCCATGAAATAGTTTGCAAGTTGTGGTTTAGGCAAACAATTTTGGAATAACTTTAAATATATAGTATCGATGTTCTGAAAATCATTACAAAATATGTAAATCATCAAATTAATAACCATAAACAATCATACAATACTCAATCGAATCATGACCGAAATACAGTAAGGCGTTAAAGTCATTTCAAAAGATACCATTTCGAATAGAGTAGCCCAAAATACCTAGAAAAATAACCAACGAAGGGGAGGCGACATTCCTGATGTACTTCTTAACATGGCGTTGCTTGTGTCGCACTTCTTGTTTTCTGCTTGTGCTAACTGGTAAACGATCTTCGATGATGACACGTACTGAAACACTATAAGAAAAACAACAATTAAAAACAATAGATAAGAAAATGTGCTACTTCGTAAATGATTGTCAGAATGATTTCATTGTTTTTTAAGGTGCTTTGCAGGTCGGCCAGCTTTTAGTAAGGCTAGAGGAAAATACTTACTCTATACATCTCCGACGATAAATCTTTTTCCTGAGTCCCACAAATTAAAGTCGGAAATAATATCCCAACCTCCAGAATCACCAACGATGTACATGGTAGCAGTGCAAGAAACCGCAAGGCAAACGACCACCCCAAGAAAACCAAACATTCACTAGTAGAAAAAGTACATTAGGCTACTACAAAAGGCTACGGTTGTACTAATCAACCGTAGCTATTAAATAAGTTAATTTAGAATTTGTAAAAGGCTACGGTTATTAAGAAACAACCATAGCCAAATATATGAATGCAGAAAAAGACTACGGTTATAACTTACAACCGAAGCTGTTTCGTAACTAAAAAGGCTACGGTTCTATAGATTAACTGTAGCCTTAGACACCTTATGTCTTTTAATAACCACTAGCAACCCTTAGCTTCATTCACTCATCACTAGCAGTCCATCCCTTCCCTCACCAAGTCACCAGCCACGACTATACACGCCACGCCCCTCCAGGCCGTCCGTAGGTGGTAGATCCGACTTATATCAATTTGCTCTAAAGTATCTTCTACCTCTTCGTATCCACTTGTAAGTTTCCTCTCTTTCTCTCTCTTTCTCAAACCCTAATTTTTTCAATTTCTTTGTTGTTTTGAAAAGCTTTCACATTAATTAATCGAAATCCATCTGTGACCGCTGCTATATGCGGCGTCCTTGACTCACGCACGCTTCGTCGTCGCTCGCCACTACCACTGTCCCTCTTCGCCATCATCTTCTATCTCACCGACCACCACAAAACCTAACACCACTTTCTGATCACCACCCGTTGCCTCAAATCAGTATATTTTTTTTTGTCTTTGATTAAATTTGGGTTATTGTTTGATTTATGTTTTAAATTTTCTGGGCTATTTGATTATGCTTAATGTTATATTTTGTTTTCTGTTTGTTATTCGACAAATTTGACTATTGATTTATTGGATAAATGGTTCTTTACTAGTAATGTGGTTTTAGGGTTTATCTTGATTTTTGGGGGTATGGTTAATTTCAGTTTCCAGTGCATATTTTCATCCATCCTGGTCAACCGTTCCTTCACTTTCTTCCTCGCTTTTAATTTAATTTCTCTTGTTTCAATTTGGCAGAGGAATAAGATGATAATCACTACTCTGAAATTATGTCGCAGTTTGGTCTTCTTATTTAACCATTACATATGTTAGACCAATCTGCTTGTTTGAGACTCTTTATTTAATGTTTTTTGTGACCACTTTAATGTTCATTATGGTCATTCTAAAACCTTTAAAAGTGGTCACCATAAGCGTTAAAGTGGTCAGAGTAGTCATTAAAATGGTCACATTTACTTACAAGCAAGCTTGTCGTACGCGTATAGTGGTTGTACACAAGAATTACTCATAGATGTGAGCTATTGATTTTGATCTAGCATTTTAAGAGATTCAAGGCTTTTACTCATCAAAATACAATGATTTTTATAAGCTTATAATTTAGTTTGTTATGTACCAATTTCTGGGTTTGTCTTGATGTTAAAAGTGTGTGACAAAATAAGGTACTGGCATTTATCTATTTTCGCTAATGTAGTTTGTGTTAAAATTCAACTGTTATGTTGTCTTTAGGTTTTATATACCAGTAAAAACATATGCAACTCTTTTCTTTTAGTGTTACATTAAGTATTTTAGGTCAATTATTTAGACTATTATATAGAGTAGTAGGAATATACAATTTTGTTTTAGATTAAGTGAGAAATTCCAAATCATCTCTAATGCCGATTTTACTTATGTTTAAATGTAGTTTTTTTCACTTATGCGTGTTTCTCCTGTGAGACATTTGTACACATCTTACGGGTAGATTAGTAGGAATAAAGCTTATTGTGACCTTTATTGAGTAAATTATCACATTATACTCAATAATACTCACAATAAGCATTAGAGTGCTCATATTCTAGACACTAGGTGTCTGTCGTACAATGGTCTTATTGAGCATTTGTGTTCACTTATAATTATTTTCTAAAGTGCATGTAGCAGTTACATACGTTTACCAATTTCTTTTTGAGACACTTAATATCGTGAATTTCTTTAGTTTGTACACAATAATGATGTGTTTTCTCAATGATTGATTGATCTGGAATTATATAGTGATAATGGTCTTCTATGTTGAGTTATCTTCAGCACATGAATGTTGTATTTGCTCAAAAATAATTGTGGATTGAATCTTATTTTCGATGTGCGCCTCGCTTTACATTTACCTTTTCCATAAAGCTCCCTCTGTTTGACCCCCTTACATCTAATTCTAAGGGTTTGAAAGAGATGATCAGCTTGTTTTTTACTTGTTTTACTGGACTTGTTAGAAGTCCATGGATAACTTAATACTGTTGATAATGTTAAGATTGTGGCGACAATCCGACAAACAATGATTGTAACCCACTGCAGTGTGGTCAAGGAGCGACTGACTATGTGTTTATCCTTACTTGTGTATGTATCTTCATTGACTGGAATTAGAATTGAGGCCGTTGCAGCGAGTTTATGGCATATTGGCTGCATATTTGCTGACATTCGTTCTGATCAAGTATAGTTAAATCATTCTGAATTTTGTTTTCTTAATTTATTATGACGTATTAAATTTTCTTTCTTGTACAGGTAGTGATCTTTCGAGAGAAAAAAATAAGAAACGGATGATGGAAGATATGACGGACGCTTGATCTTCGACGTAGAAACGGAGTTAAGGAAGAAATAACGGTTTTAAACGAGGTAGTGATCTAAGGTTGCTTATGCATGAGAAGAGATCAACGAGGCTTGATTGAGTGGTAGTATATAATGTATTATGATAGTCATCGATGTTCAAATTTGATTGTTATGTATAAACAATGTGTAAATTGATGTCTTATTATCAGTTAAAATTGGTTATATTGGGCATGAAGTGAGCTTATATAGGTAGGCATTTAATTTTTTTTTTAAAAAAAAAACCAATAAAAGGCTACGGTTGTTTACAAAAAACCGTAGCCAAATATCTTATTACGCCTACGGTTCAAAGTAAGAACCGTTGCCAAAACACCACTTACGGCTACGGTTCAAACAAAGAACCGTAGCCAAAAATAGACATATGGCTACGGTTCATAAAACAACCGTAGCCAAAAGTCACTTATGGCTACGGTTTGCAACCGTTGCCATAAGTCTTCCATTTAAGGCTACGCCCGGATTTACTACGGTTGTGCAACCGTAGCCTAAAGCCCTATTTAACCGTTGCCAAAAGTGTTTTTTGTACTAGTGACGCTAATACCTTTATTTTTCTTTAAAAAAAAACTTTGACTGACCACTGACAATTATAAGTTCAAAATACGGCGACACTTTTTTTTCAACTCGAAGATCTTTTAAAGATGTTTGATTTGAAAAAAGAAACGTCGTGTTCGGAACTCGTAGTCACGAGTTTTGCTCGGTCAAAATCTTTCACCGAATGAACTTTGACTGACCATTTCTCTTGACCACGAGTTCCAAATTAAAACTGTCTAATTTGGTCTTCAAATTAACCTTCATTACGAGATATACGATTTGGGAAAAACGTTTGCTAATACCTGAACTCGCTGCTATAAATTATAGTCCGTTAAAGTTTTTCAACTCAAAATGAGGGGTATTATAAGCAAAGTAGTAAATGTGAGGGTATGTACCATAGATATTATAAAAAAAAAAATATATCAAACTTAATGACGTTATAATGGTAAAACCGAAGAGGGGTACCCTGGGAACTGAAATCATAGTGATACCATGTGAAGAAACATAAAAAAATGGGTACATCGAGAGTACTGTTAAAACTCAAAGGTACATTGGAAAATTTCCCAAACAAATTACCTAAAATTGCACTTAAAATAGAAAATTGAATAAATAAGGTACCAAATTGACAATTAAAGTAATTAATCCATGTAATTATATATAGTAAAAGATCTTATCTCTATTGTTTGATTTCTGAACATATGATTGATCAAATTTGCCATAATATCCATTTTTTATGGCTCTAAAATTATACCTTCATAATAGTAATAACTGATCATCATCATACTCTCTCGTTCTATTTCAGTCATTTGTTATCAATCTATTTTGAGACAGCAAAAATGCACCATTTTTGTACAAAACTAAAATTTAGTCTAAGTATTATCATCCATAATCACGAAGGCAGAATCGACCTCCTTCCAAATCAATGATTGTTTTGTATCAAATTTATTTATAATACAAAGAAAAACGCCAAATTTATGCTCAATCCCAAAAATAAAAAAGTAAACAAACACCTGAGATAAAGAGAGTAATAAATTGAACCGCACGTTGAAAATAATAATTAACAACGAAGGCTTATTTTTATTCATGATTTATTTATCCATTTATTTGATCTTTGTTACCACATGCATTTGTTTATCTAGTACGATCACGTCTCTCAAACTTTCTAGCCCATATATGTTTACCGTTCGATTTAAACTTAGCCATATATTTTCCACACATTATTTGGTCCATATATTTAACTGAACGTAACGCCATCGTAGCATACAACGATTGTTTTTTCGTATCGACAACTACTTCCATTTCAAAGCTTTCGATACAATCATTTTCGCCACACATCGTAATGAAGAACTGCTTTGCTTCAACTTCGGACACTGGAAATCCCCGAGAAAACGTTAGAAAAAGTGTTCTATCATCGACAGGAGCTTCAAATTGTAGTTTCCATCCTCGTAGGCCGTCAATAGGTTTCCTAGAGCTTAAGGGCAAAGGGTAAATTTCGAGCGTACCGAACGTTGGATGAGGAAAACCGGGAATTTTAAGTGGAGTGTTAGGGTTTAACCTCGATGGAGACGGTAAAACTTGGAGTACAATGTCGGTAAAACTCCAAGCACATACGTCCGTTAAAAACATTTTTACGCCACTTATAGTCGTATATTTGGTTTGAGAAATCGTTTTAACGGTAAATTCCTTACCAATTATACTAGTCATGTGGTTAAGGGTACCTCCGTAGGTCGGGACTGTCTTAGACATAAGCCAGTTTAGGCATAGGCTAGCCTCATTGGCTATGGAATCGAGTACGTTATTTGACAAGTTGGTCAATTTGGTAATAATTTCGCACTTGTTAACCTCTTCAAGCCATAGCCATAAGGCCATGATTAGCAAGGATTGAGTCACTTGCCGCTTTAAGGCGACAACTAACCTTGAAAAAATGGTGCGGTCGACGGAGTGAAAGAGGTGGAATTCGGCTAGTGTTATAGAAGACATTGTTGGAGTGGAGTATAAAGATGTAAGGGTGGTGTAAGTTTGAGAAATGGGGGACATTGTTATATCATGGGGTAGTGTTTTAGGTTTTACCCTTATATAAGCAGATTTTTAAGAGACGTTATGTAGGATGAAACTAAGATAAATTTAGGACAATGATAGGACGTCATTGAGAACTCAGTATCACCTTTTTAAGATAAATAAATTTAGGACAGTGGCAGGGCGTCATTAGGAAGTAGGAACTTAGTTTAACCTTTGTAAGATAAATTCAGGATAATGACTAGGCGTCACTGGGAAGTGGGAACTCAGTATAACCTTTGTAAGATAAATTTAGGATAATGACAGGGCGCCACTGGGAACTCAGTATCACCTTTGTAAGCTAAGATACATTTAGGACAATGACATGGCGTCACCGAGAACTCAATATCACCTTTGTAAGATAAATTTAGGACAATGACAGAACATTATTGGGAACTCGGAACCACCTTTAACAAAAATGTTGTAGGGACCACATATTGGAGAAAACATACGGACCATGTGAGAGGTTGACATTGATATCAGGTGACATCGTTTCATTTTTCATAAATTATACTTATGTATACGTCTTAAATGTTTATATAGAGATGAGATCAATTTTAATAGTTGTTTTCGGGCGACAAGCGGAACAAACTGCATTCTATGAAAGCGATAATTAATTTATACATAAAAATTACATGGTTACAATACAAAGATAAACAATTGATTAATACTACATCATTTAGTAGGATAATAAACACGTGTACAAAATAAGTAAGATTTCAAATATGGTCGTCACTTAATTAAATGTTAGTTTTACACGCACTAAAAATGATAAGATGATCGTGAGCCATCTTTATATACGATCAATGAGAATCTGAAATTTATTCTTTAGATTTTTAGTAAAAATGGTAGAGTGTTATTATGATAGTGGTTAAGGTTGTCATATAATTAGACTAAAGTACGACTGTTCGAGTGTAACTCGTTTCTTTACGTTTTTTCTTTTTAATCTTCTTCTAATTGTTGATATTTAAAAGATTATATTCCCCTTAAATTATTAAAATAATCTCACTACAAGATTAGACGATATACAAATGGTATATGTTCGTAAAATGCAACCTTGTTATATAAATGGTTTGTGATCGATAATTAATAAGTAGACATACAAAATTGTATGCAAATTTTAAATAACATAATTAATGAGCAAAATTAGACTTTTTAATATATGTTGCAACTCTCTATAACAAACCAATAGATATTCTATGAGACTGTGTCACATCGTGAGACCTACTGTTAGTTAAGCAAAGTATATTACACAAAGTACAAAGTAGCCACTTTTTTTTAAAATGAAGTCGTCTCCCAATAATATTATTGTGGGACCGTTTCATCCAAAAATTTGTGATAATCATAATGGTAATAATAAATGCTAGTTAGTTTCAATATCAATAATTTCCTTAATAAAATGTTTTGTGTAACGATTAAAACAGTTTTGTAATCTCCATGGCATTATGAAGTTTCCTCGAAACACAAAGAAATGCTTTAGTTCATGTTCTTTTAGGTGTTAAATCTCGTTTCTTTATCTCCGGACTTAAAAGGAAAAAAATAGCCGTTACTATTTTACAACAAAACAAACTTGTTAGATTAAACATGGAAATACTAATAACAAATTGGAAATTCTAGTATTTTACCTTGTACTTGTACATATTTTTTTTGTTTTTCTACGTTGTACTTGTACCTCTGTGTTTTTTTAAAATTCACGTTGTACACCTAACTTTTTTCCTCTCCAACATTTTTAACTTTCTTTTCTTATCAATTAAGACCAAATCACCTCTTACACGAGAGCTATAAAAAAAACACCCTAAAAAACACTTTTAACATAAAGTGGTAACGTTTGACTAGTAAATTTGTAATAAATTTTATCCATGATTCTTTAATGGATAATTAGAAGGGTTAACATGTGATTTGATGTATTTATAATTAGATTAATTGGTTAATAAGCAATCGATCGGACTAATGAATTATCTAGTATGTTAAATAAGTAATCGAGTTAATGGTAGTTATTAATATGGTCATGAATCTCATGATAGAAACAAAATATTAAGTTCACTTATACAATATAAACATGACATTAAGTTCACGGGTACATCATGAAAAAAAAAAAGCAAGAATATACGATAAAAAAACTGAAAAACTCAGGAATACATATAATAGAGTATTCCTAACAAATTTAAGATAACTGCCAAAATATCACCAACATTTCTATATAGCCAATTCAAAAATCAAAGTAGTCAACTAGACACACACAAAAAATGTGTTTACAGTCAAATTAATAGAAATTATAAAGCCATTAAATCAGGTTTAATTTAAGTAGACAAAATGTCACTAAAGTTGCTACCTGTTATTTAAGTTGATTATAAAATAGAGTTTCTTTAGGCACGCATTAATTTCATTTTAATCATTTTTATTTTAGCGCCATTGAGAACGTGATCGAAATTAATATGGTAAAAAGAAATACGTGGTTTTTCTATATAAGAATTTCAACTTCGTGTCATATAATTATTTTTCTATCGCTGGTAGATATTGTCAATAATATTATAATTTGTTCCCGACAATTTTACACTTTACTAATAAATTGAAAGTAGATTAGATATCATCGATATATAAATGTATGCATTAGTTATGATGTCATCTACATCTAATTTTGTGAGTTATTAATTATACTAGTGTAACCCCGTGCAAATGCACGAATGATATAATTAGTCAGTTTTTAGAAAATAATCTCTTTAAAATTGAACTATGAAATAAAAATTGGAAAATTTAACAAGAATAAACCATCCTATGAAGTGTCTTCTATTAATATACCATCCTTTAGTTTAATTCTAAATAAATCATCCTATTAAACTCATCTTCCAATAATGTACTACTCCCTCATACTCACAATGTTCTACCCATTTATTATATGCGCGGTCTTCAATGCGACACTTTGACCGTCTTTTTCTCTTTATATATTTGACTGTTTTCGATAAAAATTTAATATTATGAAAGATATTATAATAGCAAATTTGAATATCTTATTTTCATATTATAATTATTTATAGGTTATAAGTTAATTATGGTCAAAGTTTTGAAAGTTTGACTATCAAAAAGGTAAATGGGTAGAACATTGTGAGTAGGAGGGAGTACTCTGTATTAAACCCGTTTAATCTTAAAAGAGATAACCCGTCTTAAAAGGACTTACTGTTTTTTTACTCTCTCTTTCACTTTTTTTTTTGGATGTTTTCTTTCTTCAAACATCTTCTATTATTCCACATTTATTTCATTGTTTTAGACTTTTAGGCCCTCTTTTCACATCTAATATGTGGATCAGAATAATCTTCTATTGTCCGTTGTGATATTTATGTGATTTTAGTGGATAAAATGTGATTTTTTTTAAATTGTTAATTATCGTGTAATGCCTTTATAAGAACTTTTTATATCTCGTTTAATAAGATGTAACGCTATCGTAAGAGTTTGGGTGTTAGGAGTTTGGGGGAGGAGGGCAAGGAGGAGGAGGTAATCCAAACATATTTGTTAGATTACTTATTAACTATACCTAAAATGATAAAACTAAAACTAAAATTAAATTTTATGTCTAGTCGCAGGTTAACTCAGCAATTAATCTTGTTCTTTACTTTAGTTTTTTTAGGTGTAGACGCTTGATCACTCGATGATTACACAACCTGATCTTACGTGGACCCATTTATTGTAAGTATGTCGAAGACAACTCTTATTTAAAGAAAAATCAATTACCATATTATATCTTTTAATCTTTTGCGTCGAATTTAAGTAGAATAATTGAGTAATATAAAAACGCATATATTTTTCCATTTTATTCATCATAGAGATTAGAGGTTGACATAAATTTTAAGAAATGGAAAGGTAGGATATTATATTATTATCATTTTCTCAATTTTGAAAGGTTTATGAATAAGGATATATTGGTAATTTTCAATACTAAACATTGATAAATTTGAAAATTGGACTAATTGAATAAAAAGGAAAATGAGTTTAAATATGTAAGAATGCAAACGAATTTGATCATACACATTTTTTTTAACCAGTTGCCAATAGATAGGAGACCCTTGAACATTACAAAATGCATTACTCTCTTATGAAATTATATTCCAACAAAATATCGTGTTACATAATTCATTGTAAAATACCGTCTTTTTTATAACAACATTGATTCCAAATACAAAGGGTACGTAGACTTAAATATGAAGGGCCAAAGGAAAACAAAGAAAGAAAGGTGAATAGCTGACACTGGCGGCACCGCTTTAGTGTTTATATGCTTATGTCCCTTC
>JAUEKU010105816.1:0-21920 GCA_032274805.1 Gypsophila paniculata
TTTATAGTTATTCCTAGATAGATTTTAAATATTATATACAATAAAATATAGGAACCACCTAAAAAAATTATATGGAGTAAATATTCTGCACATAAATATTATGTACAATAAAATATAGAAACTACCCAAATATTATAAGCTAAATAAATATTAAAAAAAAATATATATCCAATAATATTGTGACAAATATCGATCAACGGAGCTCATGAGTTCTGGTTTATGAATATAGTATTAGATTGCCCTTGCATGAAGTAAAGTCTATATTAAAACCCATTTGTGGAGGTAAAATGTTTTTGTTTCCTTGTGAGTTGTGACCTCTATTATTGGCTTGACTTTCTTTGGACATGTGGTCAAATACTCACATGTCTCTTTAATCACCTATCCAGAACATGTTGTATACAGTCGACATATTATTTATACAGTCGATATTTTTATTTACTAATGACAACTAAAAAATTAATTTTTTAATTAATTTTTTTTATTTTTAATATCATTTAACAATTCCAAAATTGAAAATTTTTATCTTTTAAATTTCTAAAAGCGAACCGAAAAATTTGGGTTTGACACGAAAAAAAAAAATAAAATAAAAGTTGAACTTAAATCCAAATCAACTTTTAAGGAAAAATGAGAGCAAAGAGAATTAAACTTATAACCTCTAAGATAAAATTCATTGACCCTCCCACTATGCCAAAAATGATTTTTTGATTTCTTATATATTTTAATGATAATTATTTCTTAAAAAAAAAAAATGGGCCGAATGACTAGGCCACGGCCTGGCCGTGTGATTCACAAGGCCAGACCGTGGCCCAGCCATTTAGGTCCATTTTTTCTTTTTGCATTTTTTTTAATTATTTTTAGTAAACTTTATTTTTTTTATAATAATTCAATTATTTTTTATCTTTATCGTGTCAAACTCATATTTTTAGGGGTTTATTTTTTTTAAAAATAATCAAAAAATTATAATTTACGTTTATCAATTATCATATGATATTAAAACTTAAAAATATTATCAAAATATAAATATTGTTAAGCGTAATTAGTTAAATCTCAAAAATAAAAATTGAACTCAAACCAACTCAACTTTTGGGCCAATTTATTCATGCAAGTCGTCAATTTTTTAATTTTTACGTCCAAAATCGAAAACCATAATTTTTCTCAAATTTTTAGAACTTTAACAGCAATTAAATAATAATACAAAACGTAAATATAGATTTTGAATTAATATGTTAAGTGTAATTAGTAAATTAAATGTCGACTGTATAAAAGTAAAAGCCGACTGCGTAAAGCAACCTTAATATATGTGACACTTTCACTCACAAAGCTATCATCTTTCTTATGATTAATCTATATTAGTGGTGTATGTTATCATTGTATAAATCTTCCTTTGATTTCTAAAGTGTTTTTTTTTACATGAAAATGAAATCAATAGCAACTTCTGTTTTATACTTCTATCACATCATTTAAGTCTTGCATGTGAGTTAAGTTTAAACGTTGACTAATAAAATTGGGCTACTCTTAATCCAATTATTTTATCGCTAATGATAAAAGGCACATAAAATTGTAACGAGTTTCAATATCAATTCTCCCATAAAACTGTGTTATAGTATATGACGAGCCCAATGGAAAAATGACCCAAAAATAGCAAATGCTAACTTGAGGGAGTTATTTTAAAAATACGTAACAAAAGCGAACATTAAGACAATTATTTTTTTTAAAAAAACTTATAAGAGAGTTATTTTGAAAATACGTAACATATAAGAGAGTTATAATTAATTTTTTCTTTTATTTAAATAACTTGATATTTTCTTCCTCCATTTCGGTTATTTATTTACCTTTATTTTTGATACAAAACCCCAGAAAAGATGAAAGGACCAATAATTGAATTATAAGTCACAGGTGAATAATAGGGCGTTGAGAGATCAAATTACTCATTAAATACATAAATGACCGGAACGAAAAAAATATCAGTAAAAACACACACATTCAAGTCAAAGTTTACTTAATTAAATATACTACTCGTCGCTATAAAACATCAAAACCCATTTTTTTTAAAATCGTCTTATATAAAACAATTTTGTCAATAACTTATGATCACATAAAGTCTAAGACTTTCATTAAAAAATTCGGACCACAAAATCCTTAATCAAGCCCAATTTAAAAAAAAAACCAATACAAAAGCCCATCATCAATCAAATAAAATTAGGGTTCATCCAATTAATTTTTTCATCTCACAAATCAATTGACTCAAAAAAAAAATCCCCAAATCAATTTTATCTCAGATCCCTAAAAATGACACCAGCTCTACCCCAATTCTACAGTGGCACCAGCACTCTTGCCCTTGTAATTCATTCAATTTCCCTATTCAATTTTCGTATCGATAGTAGATTTCTTGTGAGACCGTCTCATAACTCGAGACATGAAATATTAAATGAAAACCAAACAATTAGTTTCACAAAGTAACTACCTCTCGTGAGACCGTCTCACATGAGAATTTATGTTTTTGTGATTGTCATTTAATATTTTTCTTATGATTTATATGATTTTGAATTGAATTTGGTTTTTGAATTAATGATTTGGGTTTTCTTCGTCGTCGTCGTCGTAGGTTGCTCGAGTGTCTGCATTTTCAGCAGGTGTTGTGTACGGTAACATGAAGCTCAAAGTTCTCAAGGTTTAATTTTTCTCTATTTTTATTTAATTTAATTTTATTTAATTGAATTTAATTTAGTTTTTATATTTGTTGATTTGTTTATACTGATTTTTGTGTTGTGGGTTTGTGAGTATTAGATCTAATTAATGATGGGTTTCGATCGTTTCATTTTGTTGTTTGATGAAATGTAGAGAATTTGGTAAATTAATTGCTTTCGTATCGATTTATGTCAATTGTTGTTGTTTTTGTTGTTGTTGATGCATGTAATTTCTATATATAGGTAAGGATAAAATCGTTTGTTTTGGTTGATTGATCTTAAATTAGGAAAAGGTCGTAAGTCTATCGAGTGTATCATGTTATTGTACATTGTGCCTGATGAAAAGTTGAGAAATGTTGGGAGTGAGATCGCAATTGCTTAGATAAAATAGCATATTCTAAGGAGAAGAAGAAGAAGGTAAGGCATTTTTATTGGATGAGGTGTATGATGATGACGTGGTAGACCGGGTGTAGCTAAGGATTTGTCCTTGAATTTTATCGTTATTGGGTTTTGTTGGATTTGGCTGTATGAGGATTGATAGTAATATTTTGTTTTTTTTGTCTGTGTACTTTGTGAGAATTTACGTGTTTGAGTTGAGGTTTTGTGAAGAGCATGGTTTGGAATGTGGTTGTTAGGAGTAATTGGAAGCTATTTTACATTTGTCGTTCTAATACATGTCGTCTTGATGAGGAATGTGATTTGGGGAGAACTGTGCCTATCTATGTTACCATGGCACTTCATTTTAGCTATGTATTGAGTGCCTAGTGGTTGGACGATCAAACAATGTAGTACATCATTTCAACACCGTAGTTTAGAGCAATAGCATGAAAGTTTTATTCTCAAAAAAAAAAAAAAAAAAAATAATAGTATGAAAGTTTTGCACAAATTGCCGTGATTGAACTGCATTGTGTCCGACAATTGTAACAAAGTTCCAATGAGATAGTATAAGTGCATTACTCTGCTAACATACTAGTAGGCCAACATTGTGTCAATGTACTAATCAAAGATGCGGAATGAGTTATAGTTTAGTTGAGAGGTTGTTCGGAATGTAATTCCCTAGTCAAAAAGAAAAACTCTTACTGTATCATTTTGACTCTATGATTCTTGACACTGATAATTAGAATGTTACTGTAATTACTTATAGAACTTGCTGACTTGTGGCCTTGTGGGTGGTTTATATATATATATTGTCATAACGACATTAAAATGTTGGGACATATATCATTCACTTGTGCCTTGTGGTATCGTGATTCATATGGAATGAACTGAGATATCTAGTCACCAGCATGTCTTTCTTTATTTTATTTTTAATTTTATTTTTCATCATCGGAAACTGAGATGCATCTAGTATCCTGAAACGGTTCGCTAACTTTCAATTTAGAACTGAATCATTTTTGCTTGTTCCTTCATGTTGAACTTAAAACCTACAGAGTTGTATCAATTGACAGTACGTTTCTGGTATTATCTCCATTGTTTTCAAATTGAGCTCTTGGGTTTGCACTTACAATATGCTACGAGTATAACATAAAGTAATTGTGTCGGTTGGTCAGATGAAATCCAAGTCCGAGAAGAAAGCTGAAGCTAAGGCACAGGCACAGGCACAGGCACAGGCACAGGCACAGCCTGCACAGACACAGGCACAGGCACACCATTGATGCTAAATAGTGATGAAGACCGAGGAAGAATGCGTGCATAAAGGACGACTTTGTTTGTGATTTCAATTACACTGAAATGCATATTTTTGTTTAATCAGCGAATTTTGGTCTGCAGACATCATAAAACATAATTTTCATCGTTCTTGCTCAAAGAACATTGGCTCGAGTGATGGAGGATAGTTTTTCTTTGAAAATTGACAATAATTTCGGTTTGTTCTGCTACACCAAGCCATGAAGTGTGGTATTGCCTAGTCTGATATCGTTCTCCACATGCTGTTCTTCTGGAATTTGTTTCCTGATAGACAACGGCGGTTAAAAAGAATGTGTTGTTTACGCCGTGGGTTAAAAAACGTGAACCCGAAGAAGTGAGTCATTTGATACAAAAGCTTTGGCTTGCTAATTGACAAGATCGTACTCGTCTGATAAATATGATCAAGTTAGTCGGATATGGAGGAGACTTTAGGGACCCGATTTGAATTATTACCCATGGCCTCTCGACATCATTAGATTTGAATGTGCGGAGCATCGATAATTTGTTGGCGGATGAATGACGCATGTAATTTAGCAAATCATTTTGCTCTTATTTGCTATAATTAATCCAAAGTACAAAAAATGATGTAAATCTTAAACGCATTTGATCGAAAAGAATGGGCAGTGTACTTAGATCTCAAAAATTACAGCGTTCGCACTATGCATATGATTTACCGGTGTTACAATGCAATCGATGTTCATGCATATAACCAAAAAGCTAACAGAAAGAGCTTCCCATATCCCTTTTCTCTCTACCAAACTATAACACAACGGGCTAAAGAGTGTCTAGTTACGTCGAGCGCCATTCCATTTGCTCAAAGAGTGATTGATGGAAACCTACTGCCCATTCATGTCAAAGCCGCAGGTCAACTTCACAAACCGAGGATCGTTGGTACAACCACAAATCACCGTTGAGCCATAAGAAATAATGACTTGGAGGCCACAATGCAGGCATGCCACCGACATTTCGTCCGGTCTCTGTAAAACAAGACGGAATATAAGTTCAGTTTTCATAGGCTGGAAAGTTGATAAATTAGAATCTAAATGAACTGTAGAATTGAGAGCTGTAGATTAGTAAACACCATATAGTATAATCAAGCTCATTGGTGTAGCTTCTCGATACATACACATCCCATTGCATAATTCACGGCTTTGACGGAGGAAGATGGATCCGTTCATTTCCCTCCAACCTAACTTTGCTAACCAAACACCGGAAACTGCCATCCTCTCCTTCCCCTCCATATCCAGTCATTCAGAGAAGGATTAAAAGACACAATAGAGAATCACTTGGTTGGATTTGAACTTACACAACTTTTTATGAGTGAGAGATGAGGCCAATGTAAATGATTGCTCTGCAGTCGGATAACCATCATATAGCAAAGCCGGATGTAACTACTACGGAGTACAAAGGAAAGATACACGGCAAAGGAGTTGAGGACACAATACATAATCACTTACAAAAGATCAAGAGGAAACTGTTCCCAATGCGAAAATGGTTTTAATAGCAACAGAGAGGAGAGGGATCGGGAAGTCAGTCAAGAGAGTTTATTTCAACTCATTTTTGCAGCCAACACATTACTCGGGATACTGTTTTCAGCACACCAACATGTCAATTGTCGAACGATATTACGAGAGACTGAGAGCTTACCCGAGGTGTCAGTGAAGCAAAGTTGGAGTATCAACACACTAACTTGACTTTCTATCTCACATAAATAACTCCTTCATCAGTGTCATCTTCCTCCCAATTATCATCATCGTCAGGTGGGTTGGATGGTTCTCCGTCCTCTTCCAGAAATCCGTCATCTTTTTGTTCTTTATCACTCTTTATCTTGTCCAATATTGCAATAACCTGAATAGTAATCACGAAGAACGCGTTCTAGTCATACTAAAGCTGCCATATTCCTCCCAAATTGGCACACAGCAAGCGGAATACAACAAACGCAGCAAACTAAACCGGAACTTGCAGTAAATAGCATCCTAAGATATCACTACTATTCTTTCATAGTGCAATTGAAAGTTAAATAGAAGAGATGATTTAGTTACCCTGCTTCCGCGTTCTATAGATTCATCTTCAACAAAACGAATTTCAGGGGTGAGCCTGAGCTTCATTCGCTTCCCTAGTTTACCTCGCACGTACTTGGCCTTTGCCTTTAGACCAGAAAGAGCCACTTCTCTCCCTCTGTCATCCCCGAATATCGATACATACACTTTAACTACCTACAAATGACAATGAACAACGATCCTAACGCAATTCAATAAAGATGCATCAAAACAGTAAATAACAAGCTCGAAGGTAAATGGTAAACATAGAACATTGCAGAACTATATCATAAGAGTTGCGACATTCAAGGAAGCGACGAAGTAAGCTTTCGAGAAAAAGGAAGTTTAACATAAAAATCCACGACTTCAACGTTCCAAACTAATCCGAGTTTGCATCCTCAAATAATCTCAAATTTTTGCTGCAACTGTCCCCTTGAGCTTCTAAAACTAGCAAACTTCACAATCAAGTTTTTATAAAGGAAGATATCTTCCATTCCATTTTACGTCTCATCATCAATTGACGCAAATTCTTCTCCTTTTTAGCACAGCACATAAATCATACTCGAAATATTTTTACCACAAATTATTATCTAGGAAGATAAGGTGTCAAAACAAAACACGCTACAACATGAGACGAGACACAAAATAACCTAAAACTCACTTAGGCCCCGTTCTTTTGAACTTCATTTTAACTTAGTAAATCTAAACTGAACTAAACTAAGTGTAATAATAAAACTTATGAAGTACTCTAAATTGAACTAAACTAAATGGACCCGACTTAATTGTACTTAAACTAAATATATAACGTAACTGACCTGAACTAAACTAAACTAAATTTACCCGACTTAATTGAACTTAAAACTAAATATATGATGAAACTGAATTGAACTGAACTAAACTAAAGTAAATGAGACCGAAAGTAATGGAACAAAAAAACAACCTGAAGATCAGCAGAAACCTCAACATCACTAATAGTAGTAACAGAAGACAAAAAGCGGTCAGCACCAAGGGCAGCTTCGGGCAGGACAGCATACTGTAAAATCTTATCGGTCAGCAACATTTCTGATAATTCTCTCCTTATTTGTTTAGCCACCATCGCCACCCGCCTCGGGTTCGCCATACACTTCACCGTATTCCTTCTATTTATATTCCGCTGCTGCTGTGCTCCACCTAACATCTCTACCCTTGATTTCATCATCATCATCCTCCTCCTCACTTCCCATGATGATGATGACAATGATAATGATGATGATGATGGTGATGATGATGGTGATGGTGTGGGGTTATAGCATGGGAGTTTGTGGAGAGGAAGAAGATTACTCATTTTTAAGTTTTTTTTTTTTTTGATTTTTTTTTGGATTGATTTTTGTTGTTCTTCTTGGGAGTTTATTGTTTGTATAAAAAGGATTGGGCCTAATGTTGTGAATTTTGGTAGCCCAATTACAATAGTTGAGCTCAATCTATTTACTTTTTGAGTAACTCTTCTATAGGACTGTCTTATAGCGAAATTTAAAAGTGAAAAAAGTGAAAGTTATCAATTAAATTTTAAGTTGTTATTTTTATATAGGTTTTATTATATACGACGGTCTTGTACAACAGCTTGGTTTTGTTACTTTTTAGCAATTGTTCTTGAGAACGAGCACAATGAAAGAAGCCCAAGTCATAGCAATTGATCTGGAAGACAAGCCCAATAATACTGAACCTGGCCAACATAACAGGTCAGCCCGATCTGTTTTTTTGTCAAGGAACCAACTCAACCAAAAGGTTAACTCTATGGTCGGAGTGGTGCTTAAATACTTCATTTGAAAGGGAGGAGTGGTAAGATTTGAACCAGTTACCTCTCGGTCAATCTGGATCTGATACCATGTCAAAGAACCAACTTAACCAAAAGCTTAAGCCTATGGTTGGGGTCCCAAGATCGATTATATACTCTAACACTTTTCGGGACCTGAATTTTCATAGCTTGAGACCCCAACCAAATGGGCCTCATATTGGGCCGGCTCCAAGCCCCATTTCGGGCCTGAATTTTCATAGCTCGTGAGACCCCAACCAAATGGGCCTCAGATTGAGCCGGCTCCAAGCCCCATTTCTCTAGCTCGACCTGTCCCGCTATGAGCTTTCCCATGGATGGGCCCGAGTTTAGATAGAGCCAACCTAGCCTCGCCCTGACCCGAATTGGGTTTTCACATGGAATGATTTTGAGTCAAGCCAACCAAGCGCAACTTGTAGAGATGTCATTGGGGCGGGGCGGACATTTGAAAAGTAGCTAATTATAAGGAAAAATCATATAGAGCAATACTTTTATTTCGATCAATGATAAAAAAAAATTATAATGAGTTTTCAATAATAAAAGTAAAAAAAATATTATGAAAATCATACGGAGTATGGCTTAAAATATATTTATTTCATGCGGGTAGACGGATATTAAACGGGTAAACAACATCCATCTCCACCCCATCACCCATGGCGGGTGCAAAATTGACCTTTACACCCGCCAAACTCACACCCATATCCACCCAATTGGGTGGGTGCGGTGCGATATCCACTTATATCCACCTCACTAACATCCCTAGCAACTTGGCCCGCACCCCGAGTCTATATTCAATTGGTCTTTGGTAGACCTAAGAAAGGGAAATTAAAACAATTCGCATATGCCAATTTTTCATTTCTTTTACTTTTGGGACTAACACGATATCACTTCATACATAAAAAAGACGAAGGCCGTTGGATATAAAAATTACTAGGTAAAGATTTGTATATATGCGACTCAATAAAACGGTCTAGAATAACCGATTCTATGGTCTATATTAATTCAATTTATAAACGCCCAACATAAAAGAAAAAAGAAAAAAAAAAAAGAAACGAGGTGTCATTATTTTGGCCATTTACTCGATGGTGCAAACACAGGTCATACTGAAAGAGTACATTGAATCTCTTGTGGAGTACTACATTTACAATGACCAACTGTTATTTCCATCATAACTCCAGACAATTGCAAGACATCTAAGTTGTAGTAAAGGGGACAATTTGGCACATTTTGGTGGATAACTTGGTGCATTTGTAGACAAACAATCATGAAATTTGGATAGCAGATATTTTCCTTTGTGAGGTGGAGATTTGCACCCCCATATAATACTCTCACAAAGCGGGTCGAAACCACGGTATTAAATCTAGGTTGCGACAGATGGGTTGTCAAAGGTTATTTAGTCTAACGTATCACGTCTTGAGCCCCTATCGACTATATTTATTAGCTAATTTTATGTCTTGGCAATCGATTACATATGGATCTCCGGTTTGTAATAAGTATTGAAGGTTAATGTGATCACATTTCGAGGCTGTGTCGACTACATTTATTGCCAATAATCGATATTATGTGTCGACAGCCAATTTCAGGACCGAAATTAGACTCGATATTTAATACCGTGGTTGAAGCAATAAGGAAATTTAATGTATAAAAGAGACAATATTTGTGGCTAAACATAAAATAAGGGGAAATGAAAACAAGGAAGAGGGGCCAACTAATCACAACCACTTCTTGCTTATTTGATGGTCCTCCACAATGATGAAATTTATATACAAATATGACAAAATTAGAAGCTACTGTACTTACAAAAGGAAAATCTTACCTTTTGGAAGTGAGTGAAATCAGGTTTACTGTTCCTTTGGTTTGATCTTATAGACACTATCAACTTGAGATTTCGGGCGACAATGACGCCCTGCAAAAAATGAACCGTTGCTTAGTCCCACATTGTATGGACATACGGTAAGATGTACGCAGTTTTAACCCTGCAAGTGCTCCGAAAAGCTATCTGAGCCACTTGTTTAGAATTTAACCAAGGTAACAATGTGGGAAGAAAGAGAGTAAGAAATCCATTTTGTATCAGTCACTATTGCAAGATTTCAGCTTTTTACCTTCTGTTGATGCTACATAATAAGTTTATCTTAATATCAGTAGGTTGTTAAAACTTGTATCAGTTCTCGATATATGCATGACGTCCCTTGCGTAAGAGCCATGCTAATCTTATCTATATCGTTCCAAATTAATAAAATGTCCTCAAAGGAACAAAGTTTATCTTTAGCCCGTGGGTGTCAAAAATTGGAAAGCCAGTAGTAAATCCCTATGTTATTTCAACACTTCACTTTTATGCCATGTTCGAACTGTCCACATTGACACGAGTCCTCGACACTTCAGTTTTGGACAAAAATTACGGAGCGTTTTCACAAAATAACCGTGTCCGACACTTGTACGGCTGTACCTGAGTGTGAGTACGATCGACAGACCTCTTAAATGATGCAGTTGAAGAAACAAAAACGGTGGTAGGAAAGTGCAAAAAAATGTAAGGATTTCTGTAAGGATGATGAGTAACTCTGACCTTAAGAGAGAATAATAGGGAGTACAATCAGAGGACAACCAGTGACATATCACTGTCACAACACAAATCATCTTTCAATTTGCTTTCGTCAACTTCACAATCATCATCATAAATTAAGTGGGCTCATCCAGCACAACAGCTCACTGATATGCACTCAAAATGGTGCCTGCAAACAAGAATCGTTCACTCTACAGACAGAGATTAAGATGCTAAATCAAGCTCATCCACATACTATATGAACAAAAATCTATCAATTGAATTGCATTGTGCATTGTTTCATTCTGAGCCAGTAATTTCCAGGAAACTGTACTGCAAATCAGTACAAAAACGAAGGCGTTGTCCCGATGCCTTAATGGATACTGCCAATGACGGGGTTTACTGTTTAGTGTTGACGTACACATTCTTATCCCTGTGTTAACAATATAGAAAGGACATGTTGTTTTCAGATCACATGTAATGGAAGTTATGTTAAAAAAAACTGCATTATACGATTGCTACGTCGACGTAGAAAGAAGTGCTCTAAGATAATCAATCAACATCTGAAGCAAAAAACTAGCAGACCACATATACTGAAAAAGATGATCCGAGGAAAAAGACTAAGAGACTGGATTAATCCACCATTTCAAATTAAATGTACCGGGTACGTCCCTTTTTGTCCTATCATCGTCCAAGTCAGTGCAATGACACGATGAATGCTGAAGTTCATAAAATTATAGCTTTGGCAAGGTAACATAGAAATGCAAGAAAACTTGAAATAATATCGTAACGAAGACCTTCAAGAGTTAAGTATGAAGACTAATGTATAATCGGGGAAAGATCCGTAAGTACTAAAATTATTCAATTTTTAGGGTGCCACGGGAGCTTGAAATGCTCCATGGAAGAGGTTGATTTTTATAGAGAAAATATGTCCGTTCAATTTTTTTTTGTATTCCGTACACTGCCTACGAGGAAACGACAAAGAAGACCAGATAGCTCAAATGAACAATTAACAATAAATAAATTAGATTAACAAAAGAATCATATCAAATCTCAACATTGACAAGAAAATTGAGAAGGAACAAATTTTCATCTAACAGGGTGAATACAATCACCTCTGTGAGAAAAAAGCTTAAATATTTATACATCAGATTATTTTAATCCAGAATACAAGTCATCATGGGTCTTGCATTAGATCAGTTCTAATCAAAGAACCAACAAAAACCCAATAAAAAATATTGAAAAGGGTTTCAAAGAATCAAGAGATTAACTCTAGCTGCATCTCCAAAAGTTAAAAACTGTGAAGAATGATGCTAAAAAAAAAAAGAGAAGCATGAGCATTATGCTGCTTCATCTTAGGGTCATCATTCTCCAGGAAAACTCGAATAATTCCGTCGTCTTAATCTTCACCTAATCATGGAAGTAAGAGACTGGAAGACAACTTCCTCACAAGGGATAGTAAGGCCCATGTCATGATCAAATCCGAACTCTTCCTCAGCTCGTCGAAGCAAGCATTGGAACTCGGGATGAGACAGAAAGGAAATAGGAACAATGTACCGACTTCTGTTAACTCCAACATAGACAGCAAAGTGACCCTTGGGTACGTCGATGGGGAGGCCGTCCTCGTCGTACCCATGCCTTTTCCCTAGGCTAGAGCATCTCTTAAGGATTTGCTTAAGCAATGCTGTTTGAGACAACTTGTTTGATTTTCTTTGAGCCATATCTTCTTTAAGAATGAACAAAGGTGTTTTAAATATGTTTAGAATGTTTAATAAAGATCAAAGGATTATTGAAGAAGATGAGTGAGGAGTGATGAAGAGAATAATGAAATTTGAAGGCTATATAAGGAGGAAGGTCATGTGGAGTGTAGGGTAGGGGGTGTAATGCTAAGGACAAGACACTGTCATTTTAGAGGGTAGTATATTTTGGTATTAAGGACAATGTGGGTGTCCAGGGCATTTGGTTTTAAGCCCTCTATTGTTGCACCTCCTAATAGTCCTGTGGAACCCATTTCCCTCTGATTTTCTGTACATCAAGTCCTCTATTTAGGTGCATTTTCTCAAATGTTTAAAGTCAACATGATCTAATCATGATATTAAATAATAAATACGGGCTGTGATATTCGATCGCTATGGAGTTATAAGAATTTTGAAGGTTACTGGTTAAGTACGGCTGTAATTTGAGAGAGCATGAACTGCAACGACAAAATCAGACTATGGTAATAGAGATTAGATATCAAATCTCGAATCGAGATTTGATGCCACATTTGCTATTGTCTATAAGAGTCAAACACTACATATGCACTCGTTGCACGCACACGAGACTCACTAGCTTTTGGCCGGATTCTCAAAATGTATTACTACGTAAGTAATCTGAGAGCCATAAAATTCCATAATGAAAGCAATATCATTTGGCTTTTTAGGGTCATTACAACATTTCTTAGGTAGTTAGGAGTAAATGTATGTACCAAAAATGAACATACAAAAAATTCAAGAAACATAAATTGAAACCGAACCGTTCCTAAAAGATGTGCAGTCAATTATGTTGTACACTAGTACACAATAATCCTATTGAAGTGAAGTTTCCATATCCTAGCAAACTCCAATCAAACTCCAAAATAAACATAAGCACATGGAGATAGAAGTACAAATCCTTAAATTTCCATAACCACATTAATTACAACAT
The DNA here is from genome assembly GCA_032274805.1 of Gypsophila paniculata. NCBI lineage: Eukaryota > Viridiplantae > Streptophyta > Magnoliopsida > Caryophyllales > Caryophyllaceae > Gypsophila > Gypsophila paniculata. The sequence continues at coordinate 13,444 of JAUEKU010105816.1, forward strand.
TGGAATAAAAGCACATAAATACAGTGTCATACTATCATTACATTCATTAGCATTATTTCATACCTTTTAAGATTCCTACTGTACTTCTGTGAAATCATGGACTAAGTATTGCCACAGTACTGTAAAGGTACATTACCAGGAACCCCCAGGTTTTGTTTTTTGATGTGTTCTGATTGTATAAACTTTTACTGATAATTATTATACCAGATATTGTATGCATCCAACAAGTGTCGCTAAAATGTGATCATTGTTACGATAATTGTAGCCAGTTTTAAATAAACTGTGATTCATAGTCACAATATATTCAATAGGGGTTACAATAGTCATGAAATGGTCATATTGTAAGCACTAATGACCAGTTAGACGCATACAACCGTCTCATTAGTATCAAACTCATTGACAGTATCAAAAGTAACATCTGCAACCCTCCATGTGTAAATCTGCCACCAATTTTTAGGTGTCTTTTGATATAATATATAAATACAGTACAAGTATTTTTATTGACCAAATAATCCAATTTTCTTCAATTTTTCCATTACAAGTACGGTTACAGTTGGAAAAAACATTGAAAGTACTAACAAACCAACAACCCACCCATGATTAAGTATTATTATCTCATGTGACAGTGCTATTAGTTGATTTAATTAATCACTTATGGAGATTTATTTTGGCATATCATATCAACCTTGATTATGGTGTTGAAGTGTTGAACTGATTTTCATGATCCTTCTGCAGGACTACAACGTTAGTTTATGCTTTACTCTAAGCATTAATTAGTTTCTGTACTCATGTACTTTGTAGGTGCTACTTAGTGTAGGTTTTTATACTTTAATCATATTCTTTATACTCTAAAGTACTTTCCGTACGGACTAAGTAATTCTTATTTTTAAAGCTAGTTTAACCGAAGAAAATATTTCAGTTTTATAAGTGCATGTTCCAAATCAGTGCATTTGACACGTATTCATAATTTGAGGTTCAAAAGTTACCAACTTTTTTTTTTTAACTTACCTACTTAAGAGAATTGAGAACAGCTTCCAGATGTAAAAATCATATATAGCCAAAGACGTACCAACAAAACATTCAACTGAAAATAATTCACTATTTTGGCTATAAGTAGTCAAGACAAGCTAATTGTTTAACCCAAGAAAACAAACTTGTATGCACCTGACACTCTGACAGCATTAGTTACCTAAAATGGTTTATTTGGTGTAGGAAGAGGTGCAAGACCAGTAACGGGAAAGTGAAATTTTGAATATGAGATCTATTATCCACGATATTTTCATCTTAACCATTAAAGCAAGACATCTTCGAATATTTTGACCTAAAATGTAGCCATTATGAAACAATTTGTCAATCTCTTTCAATTATGCTAGCAGCCTAGAAGAGACAACAAGTTAAGTAGTTTGTTAGTCAAATACTTGACCAACCTATGTACCATAACTATCACCTATTCACATTATTTTTTCAATAAAAGGGATTAGAAGTATATCAATAAGGACTCATTTCGTGGTCCTTGGGTAGTTGTGTTAAGGCAATATTAGTACAAATATGTAGAAAACTAATTTATTAATGAGCCACTTGGAATGCACACATTTGTGAATCCAACTACATTGAATATCTATGGGACCAGAGGTGTTTACGTATGGATAACACATTGGACCAACTCGACTTGACCTTCTAAAGTAACGGGGTTGGATACGGTATTTACGAAAAATAATATAGCTCCTGTCTACTAAGCTATCTAGAACCCACTTACCTGCTTGTCCGTGGGTCATGAAATCATGTTAAGTGGCCTGTGTCTAGCACGAGGTCACATTTGACTAACTCTATCTAGGACAAATATTACATCTCTATTTCAAAGCCTTGAAACACAATTGAATTGTAGATTAATTGGACACTAGCAATAACAACATTATCTTAGTGCCTTATAGACTCCCACCTATATAGCACGTAAAAAAGACTATTTTCGGATGATTCATGACGAAATTACGACACAATTTAAAAGGGAAAATGACCAAGGATCCCAAGATAACAAGGCTCATAGACTACTTGCTTAAATTTTTATACAAAGTATATAACTGGTGGTAATGTAATAGGGCAAATTAGTTCATAGGTAGATGCATAGACTAGTGTAGCAGAAATGTCTTCACCATTTCAACCTTTTCTTTCTTGTTTAGAGTTGTTTTTCCCTGTTGTTTTTTTACTCTTTACTCTTTATCATTCCTTAATGCAGACTCCGTAGGTTTTTACTACGTTATTTTGACACTTCATTTTGGTACCGTGTCCTGTGTCGACACCTATCTATAGGTTTATCACAAGGTACGAAAACTCTACAAGCAGCCATATATGTTGCTATCTAGTGACGACCTTAGAAAACTATCCCATGTTCTGTGGACATCATGTAATGGATAGTAGAAACTATGAAAGAAATCGGTGCAGATATAGGCCCATCCAACTCAGCAACAAAGGCATTGTCCCACATCAGCAAAACATCAAAGCGTACGTTCTGTGGTATTAATAGTGTCCTTGGCTTTCACTCAGCACATGCATGCCATGTTACTCTTGCCCTATAGACATGATTTCACTCCTGACTGAATTTAACTTTCACCTCTAGCCTCGAAAATCGAGTCCAAAATTTGAGACTTGGAACACGGGTATGGACACTTGACACTGCTCTAGTTTGTGCCTAAAATATGAATTTATTTCAAAAAATAGCAGAGCCCGAAACGTTGACAGATACTTGTCAAATTTGCCTTAGACGACCTCTAGGTATGATGCTATAATCCGAAAAATAAGAATAGGCTATATGGGCTTACTGTAAGAGTGTGTAAGTCATAAGACAGATTCAAAAGAAATAGTGTGATGCTAAGTACTACTACACAGACACATACTAACAGTTGCATGGTTTAGTGTTTGACTCGGTTAGAGGAACGGTTTGAGATCGTCAAACATTGCCTACGTTACCAAAACTGGAATCAAATACAGATAAAAACAGACAGCATCAGGGCACCCTCAAGGTCAAGCCTAGTGAGGGATCACCCACTAGCACTTGACAAGGAACTCGGATCTCAGAGTTCGTGTGTCAGGCATCCGAGTCACTAGAGTGCATACATCTCATATAGCTTGAAAAGAGGCATTACATTCATGATAAACGACCCAAATAAAGCATCACTTAGAAAGACAACATAAATGTACCCAGAAGTCCTTTATAGGTCCACTTTATAAAGGTGATGATTACAAATGATGAGAAGTCATACCTGTTTTAAGTCATTTTTTTTTATGGATAAACCTTCACATCTTCAAACTATATGCACATGGTATACTGCTGAAAGTTGAGGTGACATTGATCTCTCAACCTCTGTGAAACAGCATTGAAGAAGACTACGAGTCATTGATTTAGATTGAAATTTCTCACTACGACCCTACTTAATCACATGGTGATACGACGTACAATCCTCCGTTTTATTGTGTTCTGCCCACAGTTTGAAATCACGCTCAAAGAAGTGAATTGATTGGACCTAAGAAGTTAGCAGTCACGATGACACTCAGTACGCTGAGTATATTTTGAGTTCAGATTTTTAATCCGATGAACAGAGGATGTCTACTCCAAAAGATCAAAATGTTGCTGTAAACAAAATCATAAAGTTTTTCAAGATCACGAGTTTGATGATAGAAGAATAGAACTTACATCTATGATCAGAAACATCTGTCCAATAATCCAGCTGATTTTTGTGGACTGATCTGCGCGGAACAGAAAACCAACGACAATTATATGATGAAAAACGGAAACAAAGATCAACTACCTATGATATGAAGTTTAATAAGAGTGAGTATTCTTCTTTAACACAATCGAGCACTGTGATCTAGGAGCATTTATAACATTTGTTTGACATCAGTACTCGACTGGCAGTACATTAGCAGTATGTATGCACGCAGCATCAGACAACAGCATCAATCTCAGACGTTTAACTACGAGTCCAAGACCCATGATTAGCACTACCAGTCATTGACGGTTTTAAACAATGATCCATGTCGAGCCAACCTCAAATCAAAATAACCCCAATATCGTCATTAAAAACTACATCAGTATTTCGTTAACATTCATCACAAGATCAAACATAACTGTTTTTTATCACGCGTAATGTTTCTTTGAGGCATTTCATCAAACACATAGCATTCATAATTTCATACCATTAACAATAGATAAATAGATACACTTCATCAGTGACAAACACAATGTAGCTGAAGAGATCAACCAAATGAATAGCATAAAAACAAATTTCATGTTTCACTCGACACAAACTCTCAAATAAGATCGTACAATACAAAAAGTAATTTGTAAATACAGTGTATATGTTTTATAAGAGACTACCTCTTTGGCTCTTTATTATTTCACCGTATAATTTTCGATTTTATGAAAAGTCCAACTAAAATTATCTTCCTATATCTCGAAAAAAAAGTTGAAAAATGATTTTTTTTTTTTTTCGTGACACAATTAATGAAAGTTAATTTAAAACTAACTCAACCGTCCCATCACTCCTTAACGAAATAAAATTACTAAAACTTTCAAACTTATAAAAAGAATAATTCTCAAAAACTTGATCAACCTTCGGAAAAATTTCGTAATTACTCACTTCATTCTCGGGTTCGATCCTTGATCATACCTCCGACGATAATATAACGATTGTCTCTTAATACACTAAGTCTTACAAAAGACGGAAAGATCATTTACTTTTCCTTTCTAACTATTTAATATACCTTTATCTATTGTCGGTCTTTCGAGTTACTCCTAATATTGATGAAGTACCTACCTACACTTGCTTATTCTTTCTCTTAGTATTGTTTATGCCTTTTTTAGGGCAAACTATCTGCTTATTAATTAGTGAAAGATTATTTTTTTTAGAGTCAACAGAACTTACATTAGTGCTGACTTTGCTAATGTGCAGCAGTATTCTGTGACCTCGGAAAGAACTTAATACTTAAACAATGAAAATAACTAGATAAACAGAGAATGTCTTCAATAATTCTTCGTACTTGATGGTGAATAGATCTTACGTCCGCTAATTGTTGAACGACATGCAAACAGTCAGTATTGATTTCTAGATGGAAGATCAACCTTTCTTTTGCCCATAGGAGAGCATCTCGGATACCTGTAGCTTCCGCTTGAAAGGCCGATTCACTTCTAAAGCTGTAGGATGTTCGATTAGAGATAACTAGTGAAAGATTACTGTAACTGAGTATTTTGTTATTGTAATTAAGTTCAGGTATTAACTATGGAGTTGAATTACATAAATTATGTCTTTAATCTGCTAGAATTTACACAGGTATGTTGTTTTATTATTTGAATTCGCAGTGAATTTCTCAGTTTTGTACTGTACAAATTTGCAAATTGTTTTTGTATGCTTTTTGGATCGGTTTTTTAGGAGAGCATGTTCAACTCGTATATAAACACTACCAATGTACAACTCAGAGAAAAGGATCACCAAAAAAGACAAACTCTCCGGTGAGGACCGTTGTACATGTATGACTGATAGATTGTGACTTTAAGTGCTGGCTGCCACTTATTGCTTATTGTGTCCGTTATTGAGTAAATTTTGAATTTTTTTAGAGGTTTAAAAATGGTTACAATAAGCATTATACTGTAGTAGATATAATAAGCCCTAAAGTAGTCATATATTAGTCGCAACCTATCGTCGATCGTGTACAACGGTGTGATAGAAGAATTCCTCGTCCATATTCTATGCGAAGTTGCGAAAAAAATTCAGGGATTTTATTTATTTGATCGGCTTATATGATTCAATAACAAATTTTCTTCTCTCTGTCGCGGCCAAAAACTCGCTATTCTTTCTTTTGGTTTCTGGATTACGATGAAAAAGAGCAAAATGACTTACAAAACTAGCTTTGTTTTACCTTTTTTTTAGGGGAATTTGGCACAAGTTCTAAGCAAATGTACTTAAAGTAGGGATATATTGATCATTTTCCATGCATGTAGGTGGTCATTTAGTTTACAAATGAGGAACGTGTAAAAGTAAGGATAAAATATTGTCCTGTTAGAAAATGAGGCTAATTGAATCATAATAAGAAAACTCTGATGTCAAGGGAGTAACATTCATTCGATGCAATGCTCGATGAATTTTTACACTTGGAATCAAACAATGTATGTGCAAAATTACCTGATGTGTTCCACATACATCTATTGAAAAATCTATCCACTCAATTGAAGTGGGAAAAAGTAGAGAGTAATATTTACAGTTGGGTAATCAGTCACTTTAGCAATGTCCGACGCAATATTCATCTTGGGTCATTTGGAAAAAGTTCTTGTGTTAGGTCGAACTACGTAGATCTGACTCCCTACCGCTAGTTGCAGGGCACTGGGGTAATGTTGGTGTGATCTGGCTCTCATGTAGTCGAAGATTAAGCATATCGTATGTCAAAAATGTGTAGGCTACTTCTGTGATTGTATGTTATCCTCCGTATTTCATGAGGAGGAATGTAATTGATGCTTCATAATCTCGATGAATGTTTCGTCGTTGCAGGGGATGGTAAGTCCACCAGTTGGATGCTGAAAGCCGAATTCTTCCTCAGCAAGGCTAAGAAGCTGTTGAAATGTAGGGTGACTCAAGCAAGATAGAGGCACGACGTACCGTCTTTTGCTTTCGTTGTAGTCTCCGACGTACACTGCCAGGTGACCCTTTGGTACTCCTTGATTTTTGCTGTACCGTCTTAGCATTTCCTTGGTGCTGAAGATCACTGAAGGTAACCGAAAACCCATGTTAAATACGGAGTATTAGGAATTGAGAATGAAGTACTTATTGAATGTTTGTTTGTTGATAGATGCTTGAATGTTTGAATTACATGATTGGTATTTATAGGGAGATGGTTGAAATTGAAAGTACTGAAGTTCTAGAGATCGACGAATTGAAAAATATAATAATAATGACGATAATAATAAGGAGAATGATGACCCCATCTACATTATGAGCACTAACATGGCTGTCTTCAGCATTTCTTGAATTGTTATTGCTCCTTACATGTGCCCTTTGACGTAAACGAAGCTATCGTACGATAAATAATGTACTGTAATATTTTTATAACATAAACGGTGTAGCTGGATTTACAATATTTTGGAAATGGAAGTACCGTACATTGGAAAAGAGCTTGCAACTGACCCAATTGTACTGAACTCCTCATAAAAAAACTGATTTTGAGTACTGTAATCGATACTGACTCGATAAATAATTCTATTTTTTTGATAAATTTTGCGCTTCCTTGGAAAACGGGGATTTCATGTTATTGGAGTACGTTGAGGAATCATTCTTGGTCAATCATGAGCACTTCTAGGCAAATTGCAGCTTTTGATGATCTTAAACGAAAACGATAATGGGTTCCGTACTTCCACGCTTTTGGTCTAAAATGAAGTGTTAAAGTGTCCTATGGGAGTTGAAATGTTAAAATGTCGGACACAAGACACAATATCAAAGTGAAGTGTCAAAGTAACGTAGGTGCCACGTACTTGATGTCCTTCTGGTTTAAAATCAATCAATATTAATCCAAAAAATAACATTTCCGAGAAATCGTCTCCCTTGAATGATTAGCATTTTCAGAATTTGGCAAATAACGCGCATAGAAAATCCAGACTGTTAGTCTTTGTTCCTTAATGTCAATCATTGCTTAGTTTGGTGAAATGCTAGATGTCATTAACTTTAATGTACTTTAAGCCTGGAATTTATTAGAGTACAGAATTTTCGATATACTCCTTAATTTTTAGCTTCTTCGTAATCATTTCTGTGACACATCATGGATTTGTGAGACAATTTCAGATACTGAATTATCGATCCTCTCTAGCAAATATTCCTAGAATGCCTTTCTTGTAATGTGACTACTGTGACTAGAATCCTAGCGTCTAGTCGTTTTTGTGCAAAACCGCTGCATATTTAAAACCTTATACAACCGTCTCATTTGAGTTTTTGCGTCTGCTCTTAGGTTTCATTGGAAATAGAAAGATTTAGCATTTACTATTCTTTGACATTGGAATATAATACAAATTCGTTATTATCTGGCTTTGAAGTATGAGAACTTAATATTTGCTTGCAGATTATGATTTAAGTTGGATCGTTTTCTATGAATCGATGGACGATGGATATAACACTGAACATAGTTGTCATGTACTTGGTATATATTAGATAACTGCACATTTCCTCATTGATTAAATTTGATATATGTACATGGATGTAAATCACATGGTAAGACCTAAAACCTAGCTACGTCGAAATTGGTATAAAAAAAACGTCAAAATTGGCCAGGAGATTTTCCTCTGACTTAATCTTCTATCTCTAAAAAGAATTCAGTTGACTTGTGACATTGATGAATGCTTCCTCTTTGCAAGGAATAGTTAGGCCACCCATCGGATGATTAAAACCGAACTCTTCTTCAGCGTGTCTGAGCAAGTCCTGGAATGAAGGATGGCTTAGATATGT
>JAUEKU010105817.1:0-12862 GCA_032274805.1 Gypsophila paniculata
TTTTTCTCGCACCATGAAGGTGCTATTGATTTCTTTGCAAATCTCGTTTGAATTATTTGACAAGGTTCGAAAAATTGTGGCGTTCCTTTGTCTCATTCGATATTTTCTTGACGAGTGGTTCGAAAAGAATGGCGTCCCTCGTTCAAGTGAAGCGAAATTTGTTAGGTTCGAAAACTCGACGTTCCTAACATATTATTCTCGACGAATTCGAAAAACTATGGCGTTCTCGTTCGAAATATAGATCTGGCGAATTTGATCCGTCCCAAGAATTGAAGACGAAGACATTTTGATATTTTTGTCATTTTTCTATCAATTTTATGTTACTGTTGTTTTCGTTCCAAACTCATGGAAATTTTAGCAAATTACCATGAGTTTGAGGAGGGATGTTGGAGATATGTCGAGATATCGATATTATCTCGACATATCGTTATATTAGGCAATTATATTATATGAAATATTCGAGATATCGAAGGCGGCGGCTAGGGTTTAGAGGTTGAGTAGTGTCGATGTCTTATTATATATAGCTCGTCTCTTATTATGAATGTAACTCGAAATACATTAATCAATAATAACGTTCTCCTTTATGAATTCTATTATAGTTGCGATCCGTCACTCTACCATAAGTCAGATTTTTTTCAAAACCGCATCTTTTTCGAAATTATTTAACAAAATTGTGTTCGTTTGAAACTTGCACCGAATTGGTCCATGTCAACTTTATCTTGAACAACAAGAGAAGGTTTGAGATCTTGAACATGCTTATACAAGGTCTAAAACAGAACAAGCGTTTCAATACAGATTACTCGATCTTCAAGAGAGATTGGTAAAAATGTAAAGATAAACTTTTGAAAACGATTTGCAAAATTGTATGAAATTATGAGAGGAAAGTCAAAAAGGTTAATTTGCAAAAGGAATTTCGTAAGCTATATGTAATGTACGTAAACTTGTTTTGCAATAGGAATCAACTACCTAAAATATAGCATTAGATTTTGAAAGAAGAGTTGTTTTAGGAAACAATGATATTTTGCTTCTCAAAATAAAAACTCAAATTAAAACAAAATTAGAATACTTTTGTTAATTGAATATCTTTAGTTGAAAATCAAAAAATCTTTATTTTAAACGAAAGATTATGCTATAAGATATTTTTTACTAGAAAATCTTTCTTAGTTTAACAAAATTAAGTGAAATAAAATATTTCTCAAAAAACAAAATCATGTATGAGACCGTTTACCCCATACAAAGAATCTCTCATTGTTTGATTGTCATTAATTATTATAATTAAATATATTTTTCAACCAATGAGAGATCCGTTGTACTGTATACAACGATCTCATATGCGAGACAAACTCTTCTCAAAATTATTTTAAAATTAAGATATATAAGACTCCGCATGTGAAGTCCCACATCGATGGTGAAATAAAGAGTTGTCTATGTTATAATGTCTATGGGTTTTCCACCTATTGTCAATTGGTTTAGGATGGCCCCATTGCACTTCCGTCCCGTACACTCTCTCCCACTTCGGGCATGGCCAAGCCCACTCAAATTTAACATAAAGTATTAAAACCGAGACTTCTGAATAATATTTGTTTCGAAATCTTTTGACTATTGTTCATATTATTTTTTTAGGAAAGATTGTACCCTAGTTTAAAAAGAGCCAATATAAATAGATGGGATGTGTATAATTCAGATATTTTTGTGTCCATTTGCTTTAAGTGTTTTCGGTGCTGGTCTTTTGTTTTGTTTTCAAATTGATTGGGGATGTTCCTTTGTGCAGCATTGTGAACGTGTTTGGATCCACTGCCGTTGATAATTTAGTACATTTGGTGATTTAACTAGATTAAAAAATTATGAGAAGATAGAAGTATGATATATAAAAATATATTATCTTCCCATGAGAGAAACCTGCCAAAAATATTAAATGCAGTGGATCCGCATACTACGGATCGGATATATTCCCGTTTTATTGGATATTAGCAAGAAAGCCCGTACACACTCTCCCACACTAACATAAATTCACACACTCTCTCACTCCTTAACGTTGTTCTTCCTCAAACCCTACTCCACCACTAACAACACAAAACAATAAAAAAAAGATGACAGCAGTTACCCTTCAGCAAATCACAAAACGAAAACCTGGGAATATAGCCTATATTTCAACCACTGAACAAAATTTAGAAAAATTTCTTGTTCCAGGATTAACCGAAAATCCGGACGACCCTCCCTTGTATTTTGGCCTTATTGAGGGCGAAAACCGACTCATCCTTAAACTTGCTACTTCCGACATCGTCAAGAATGGTCACGTACTACTTAATAAGGAACATCTAGACTACTTGGGCCTATTGGAGGGTGACGTTGCTTCTCTTGAACGGCAAGTTTTTTTTATCTCTCAATCTTCTATAATCGATCCTTGTGCAATTATTATTAATATTATTATTACGGAGTATTATTTTTTAATTTTTTTTTATTATAATATCGCAAATTTTATTAATGAATAACAAATTACAAAAAATTAGTGGGTAGCCGAGATACTATTTGAGCCCCATTCAGGCCGTCTTAAAAAATTTGGAGGTCCCGTGCAATATTTTATCATGAGGCCTCATATTATGAACTATTAGACTCAATAGTTTTGATAAGACTCTATTTTATTGCCATATACAAAGTGTAGATTTAATTTTTGAGGCCCCTCGAAAACGGAGGCCCAGTTCCGTCGCCCATATTGGCCGCCCGGTTAGACACCCCTGCCCAGGGGCGGACCCAGAAAATTTCTTTTGGTGTTGCAGTATTTAACTTTACTTAATTTATCGTCTCAGTTTTTTCCACCGTGGAAACATAGAGCATACTCAAGGATAAAAAATCTAATTTCATATTGGTTTTTTACATATATATTAAGATTTGCTTAATATGAAACAAATCTTGTATGTGGCAAAATAATAATTTCTTGTATTTTATACATTAACATTCGATAAATATGGGAGAAGATTATATTTTGAATTTAGATCCGCGACAATAAGCAAAAGTAATACTCTCGCAAGGAAAATTTGTAAAAATGAGTGGTTATGGGTATTGAACCCATGACCTCAACAAATTTAACAGTCTTTACAACCTTCAATCCAACCACCTGAGCTACCTTGACCATTGTTGGTTGTGCAATTATTTGTTAGTATATATTATTTTTTCTTTTCTTTGGTGTTGCAATTGCAACACCAATTGTATTAGTGGGTCCGCCCCTGCCCCTGCCCTTCTTTTAGCAATACTAAACCCGATCCTAATAAAAATGTAAGCAGTAGCGTGCTTCCCAACATCTTAATACACCGAGATTTTCTAAGATTATGCCACCGTATGGTATCCAATTTGAGTACACCTGGGATAAAATTGTAATTTTGTTGAATATTTGAACTTCTCTCCTAAATTAACTAATTAATATCAAAAGGGTAAAATAGGAACTCAAAAATTATACTTCGTATTATTTTAATGATGCGAAAACAATGAGGAGAAATAATTTTCACGAAAATTTAGTTACAAGTCAACTTTCATCCATTTTTTTTATTTTAACCACCTTGGAATTTTTATTTTAAAAATTATAATCAAGATATGATGTTATGATATACGACGTATGCATAAGTGTGTAAAATATCTTTAAGATTAAAATAATGTAGCTTGCGTCAAATTTAATGTCTTTCACTACTGTGACGAAATTTTAAATCAAATTACAGAATTTTATCACCTTTAATAAGACATTAAATTAGTGTGATTAGTATTGAATAGATTCGAGCTATAAAAAAAGTCTATATGATGGATACATAGCCTAAAAACTACAATGGACTTTTCATGTAGGATGTCTTTTATTATATGATTGTCTCACATAAATATTTGTATACATGATATGGTTATGAATCGAGCTAGGTTAATCAAGGATAACAAAATTTAACTTGTATATATATACGATCGTTTCACAGAAATATTCTACATGTGAACACGACTATATATATTATACATTTCCTTCCAAATACACTAAGTTAGAAAACGCGGCACATAAATGTGGAATTTCCAATTAATCATATAGATTTCTAATTTTTTTTGTTAGCTAGTTAACTTTTTTTTTTTTTTTTTTTTTTTTTTTGGAGTTTCTTGATTACTTAGCTATCGTCGAACACATAAATTGAAGTACAAAGTTTCCAATTAAATAGTTTTTATCTAGGATAAAGATAAATAGATTATAGTTTTAACTAAAATTATACATTAAATTACATGTCATTTACAATTTGGGTATTTAACTTTTTTAAAAAAAATTATAATTAAGCCCCTCACACGAATGCCTTTGGGTTTAAAATATGGATGCAATTACGGGCCTTCTCCATACCCGGTGTTTTGATATTCCACCGGAAAAGGAGGGGTGGTTAGATTCGAACCCGTGACCTTCGATGATATGGCTCTGATACCATATTAGAAGACCATCTCAACCAAAAGGTCCGATAATAGGTTAATATACCTTAACACTACCTTATATTGTATATAAACTATTTTAAAAATTACTCACTTCTATATATTTTGTTCTACTTTTTTACTCACATTTTTTACAAATTGCTACAAAAAGATTAGCTCGAAGCTAAAATTTTGACTACTTTGGACAAATTTTTTGTTTTTGTACAATTTGACTTCAATTTTTACTTGTTTGACCGCCTAATTTATTAGAAAATATAAATTTTTTTCTTTTGAAGTTTAATTTTGAAAAGTGCTTCTCAAAAGGTAAAAATTAGTTTTGTATTTCTATCTATTTTTTTAAGGAAATCAATGTTTTTGAGCTTCAAAAAATTATTTTTAACTTTTAAAAAATCTGTTTTTGGCGAAACGGTATCTTGTGGACAAAAAGACACTTTGAAAAGTTTGTCCAACCACATTCTTAATTTTGTTAAACGAATTAAAATTTTAGTTTGAGAATTTAAACTAGAATGTTTTAATAAGAGAATTAAATAAAGTTTATTAAGTGATTAATTGGTCATTTTTAATCAACATCTATGGGTATGATAGTGGTTCATGTACAAATTTTTCTTAAGAAATAGTAGGTAGCAATTTTTAAGAAAAAAGTATTTAAAAGGTAATCCCTCTGTCCCCGTCAATACGTTACTATTTCCATTTTGGAGTATATCAGTGAATACGTTATTATTTTCATTTTTAGTTTTTGTATGCAAAAAGTGATTTTCAAGTGGATTGGATAATAATATTTTATTGTTGTATTAGACATCTACTTGCATTTTCTTAATATTTGTGTAAAAATTAATAGTAACGTATTGACTGAGATGGAGGGAGTAGTTAGTAACAATTTGGTTAAACACAAAAACTTGGGTAAGACGGTCTCACGATAATTTTGTTGTGAGACCTCTCTCATTGATGGTAGTTACCTATGTAATTTTTTTTTGTTTTGTTTAGAAAATAATAAGTCTCACGATGTGAGACGGTCTCACAAGAGACCTATTGTTCTCATTATTACACATTCATAAGTCATACCCTAATTTTTTCACGTTATTTTTGTAATTCCAATTTTTTTTTTTTTTTCTAGGATTCCAGAATGCATACATGATTGCACGTACGCACGAAAAATTATTTTCGTAGCGTACGATACCAAGTACGAAGAGACTGAGTGCGCACGCGACATTGAGTTGCCCGACCAAATATTTCAAGGACACAGTTTCGAAGAAATGCTTAAGCGCGATCTTATGCATCAGGTTTGCATTCTTTGTTGCTTTTAAATAATTTTTTTTTTGAAATATTAAACTTAATTAAGAATTTTGTTTTTCTTTTAGTTTGTTTTATTATATGATTATTTTTTTTTGTAAAGAAGTTTCAGATCATCGACTTTTTGTACATACAAGTTTTCACTTACTTTATAGATATGTGTTTTGAATAATTATATTTTTATAATTCTAATATTAAGAAAAAAGTCAAACGTAGATTATTTAATTGCCAAAAATATCACTTAACGGTTTTTACTTTTAATTAATCAAATACTAAGCTAAATAATATCCACACCCTCCGAACAACAATGTTTGTCCTATTTATTTTTAGCGCGGTCTCCAATACGCCATTTTGACCGTATTTTTTTCGATCTATAAGCGACTTTTTGTTGTTAAAAATATAATTTTATAAAAGATATTTTGATGACAAATGTAAATATCTACTCCGTATTACCTATCATTTTAAAATTATGTATGTATTTTTAATTATATATGGTCAAAGTTTTAAATATTTGACTTCTTAAAAAGATAATGGGACAAACAATGTGAATTGGGGAGAGTAATTGTTTTCGATAACAAGTTTGCTGGAGGGAGTAGGGGAGAGTAGCAATGCAGGGAGTGGTTATTATCGAGCCAGGGGCGGAACCAGGCCCTTTTTGTATGGGCTGTAGTCCAGGGAGTTTTTACAAATAATAACAAGTAGTGTACAAATTAGAACATACAATTTGAGTAGCTCAGCTGGTAATTTGGTAAGTATTTAGAAGATGTAATTGGGAGGGTAGGGGTTCAATTCCTATGTTAGGGAAAATTTTCTATTTTTTTACATCCTACGAAGTACTTCATAGTTGCTATATACTCTCAATCATTCTATGTACCTTTATTCTTTTACCTACTTGCCTAGATAGGAAATTCATATTTTTGATAATATAAAACTTACAATTAATGAAAATCTTAATTAATTTCCATCTACCCACCTCGTCATTATATCAATCACATTGTATCTCAGAAAAAAAAAAAAAGAAAAAAAAAAGCATTCGCTTATGTATTAATAAAATCTAGTCCAAGGTGCATAGAAATCCTAGTTCCGCCCCTGAATCGAGCAAAGAAAAATTGGCTGCATGCCGGCGTTTATTTGTTTGATAATACGTACGAAGAAGAAAAGTAATTTTATTAAATAAGGGTTTGCTAACACATGTGGCCATTAAAAACCTTAAAATAATTACTTCCTCCAATCCACAATATTTGGCCCATTTACTACTTGCACGATTTTCAACGCGATACTTTGACCGTATTTTTTTCCGTTTATATGTGTCTCTTTTTTTGTCAAAAATGTGAATCTGTGAAACGTTGACTATCAAAAAATGAAATGGAACAAACATTGTGGATTGGAGCTATGGAGTAGTTTTAAAAGTAATTTTATGTTTTAGTCGGTTTTAGAAGAAAGAAAAGTTTAATTAATTGTAGTTTAATTAGTTAATTTGTATTGAATTTTCTTTATTACACAAAAAAATTAACAAAAATGAAATTATGTCATTCGGTGGGAATATGATCTTCTCACAAACATTTTCCAATTTTTCTTCTAACTCGATAACACCAAGTGACATCCTAACATTTTCAAAAAAAAAAAATAAAAGTAATTGAAGGAGTTGCTAAGTAATTTCATTTGTCCACTTGTTTTGAATGTTTATTTTGATATGAGTGATACTTTTGGTACATATACTTTCAGGTGATACATAAGGGGCAGAAGATCTACTACGAGCATCGGGGTCATCGGATAATGTCACTCGTGAAAGACATCCAAGTAACGGAATCAACCGCACCAAGTTCACTAAATGGTAGTATTAATCAGGGTACCACGTGCTCCGTACTTAAGGTTTGTATGTTATCATTATTATTTTTACTATAATATTCGATATAACCAAGTTAGACTCTAAGTTTAGGTTTCGTTCTAATTTAGACGATCGAGAAATCGTTCTAATTTCTGTTTGTGTACGTGTAGGTATTGCGTAGTGAGGTATTTCGTCCGGGTGTTGACCCGGACGATATAGGGTTGGAATTAAGGAAGAAAGGGATTGGAGGCATGGATTCCCTCTTTTCGGAGCTCGCTAGTTTGCTGTTTAAGCATAAGTTTCTACCAGTCCATCTGAGAAGAGCGTAAGTTTTCTTTGGTATTTTATAAAGTTTTAAGTTTGCATAGACGACTAACAATATTTTTTCAATTAATATATGCAAATTTTTTAATGTGATCATACTACAATAAAGAAATTATGATTAAAACGTATTCACTAACCATTATGCACTTGGGTATAAGTAGAAAATTAAATTGTCCTTTTCAAAACATTAGTTAGTTTGTTGCATCTCGGTTCAGTAAATGTTCTATTCACAATTTCATGCTGTTTAATTCTAACAATTTAGAGATGGTTGTAACCCGAGTTGGTAAGATTGACCAATTTTTAATCCATTTCAGGTTGCAAATTCAACCGATTCAAGGAGTTCTATTTTATGGGCCGCCGGGAACCGGAAAAACCCTCATTGCTCGCAACTTCTGCAAGATTGTTCTATGCGTTACGCCAAAGGTTGAATATGTTGTTATATATTTATATTTAATTGGCATATAGTTTAAATAAATATAGATCATTTTACAAATTCTATATCTTGCGTAGGGTGATAATGAGACGAGACAGCTCGTGAGCAACTCGAGCTCGGCTTGGTCAAAGCTCGGCTCGTGCGAGTACTGTTCGAGTTCGGGCTCGACTCGAGAGCTTAACGAGTCAAGCCGAGCTATTGTTGGCTCGGCTCGAAAAGCTCGCGAGCGGCTCGAAATTGTGTGATTATATGACTTTATAAAAATATTTTATCATAATTATATTTTTGTATCACATATATACAATATCTCATTGATCGGTCAAATATTTCAATATATAAACTTCGAATCTTGTTATTAAAAATATCAAAATAGAAACAGCAAAAACATATAAAATTATATATAGGCTCGAATTGAGCTCGAATTTGGCTTGAGTTCACGTTAATGCTTGCAAGTTTGATTATGAGCACGATTTTTCAAGCTCGGAAAATCTCGAGATCAGCTCGAGCTCGAGTTTTACTTTTCGAGCACCAGCCGAGCAACGCCAAGTTCGTGCTCAGCTAGGCTCGTACATAATCCTTAACTTTATGTCTTTCAGATTGTTAATGGACCTGAAATTATGGATTTCTACCATGGTAACAGCGTTAAGAAGGTCAGAGACCTATTTCTAGATGCCAAATCAGATTACAACATTTATGGTAAAATATCTATTAAGCATTTTTTAAATATATTTATTTTATGTTATTAATAAATTTGACAATTTTAATCTTATTATTTTTAGGTTCGTTAAGTCCATTACACGTAATCATATTTGATGAAATCGATCGCATCGCCCGGGTAATCTAATCCATTCCTTTTAAAGTTTAATAAGAGTATTTAATTATTATTATTAATTGTACATACTAATAATTTTTTTGTATTTTTTGTCTAATAATATTAAACAGAAAAGAGGGGAGAACGTTACTGATCAATTGGCTGATAGAGTTGTTAGTCAACTCTTGACCATGGTACGTAATTTTTTTTTTTATGACATAAAGGGAATTGTGACTGTAATATCAAGTTTAAATTTAAGTATTGTTGAAGCTGTAGAAGAGTGATGACTCAGCTTTTTTTTTTGCTTAATTAATACAAAACAACATTTCTATATAATTCTATTTTTTTGATATATGAATCAATCTATACTTACTATCTATATAATCCGAAAACTTAGGGTTTCAATAGATGACATTTGGCGCGCGCGCATCGGTTGATTATTTAAAGATATTTTTTTAAAAAAAAATTATAAGTAATAAAAACTTCTTATTCTACACAAAATCTAATTAAGAAAATAAAAAAAATAATATTTAATAAATATAAAATATACCACATTCCGTAATTTGAAAACTGTATTCCTACACAAAATCGAATTAAGAAATATTTATTCATATCCAAAACTAATTAAGAAAAATCAAAAAAATAAAAAAAAATAATATTTAATATTATAAGATATAATAATCTACAAAATGAAACTTGAATCCTATACGTTTCTTTCACATTATGTCATCAATTGCATGTTTATCGTATACAATCATTGACTTCCATATTTCAATATGCAAATCTTAAGTTTTCTTTTGGTAGGTAAGGAGTCATATATGTACACATGTTCAAATGATGGATTTAGTTTAAAGCAATTTAAAATGGAGAGTTTTTAATTTGAAATTCTTTGAGGAGAAAATTAGAATAATTAAGAAATTGGTGAGAAGTCAATGATTGATTATACCGTCTGTTCTAAGGTTTGTGGAAATAATTTGATGGCCATAGTACTGTATAATTATTTCGATTATACTTACATCATTTTATACTCGATATGTATTTACTATATGTTTAATTTTTTTCATACATCTTAATAAACTTAATCAATGATATTATTTATAAATTATTATTTTGTACAATTCAATTATAATACGTTGCTTATTTATTATGTATTCCCTATAATTCAATTATAATCAATAATATTTTTTTGATATGAGTAAGTGGCACGGGCGTGACCGGATACCAAAACTAGTTATAAATAAACCAAAACACCTTTAATTTATTATTTCAAATAACCAAGTTAATTAAAATAATATGATGAACTTCAAACAAGCTTTTTATGTTTTTTTTTTTGAATTTTAAAATATAGTAATTTGTAGCTATTATAAACGTAGCTTGACGGGGTTGATAGTACTCCCAACTTCTTGGTGCTAGCAACCACAAATCGTAAAGAGTTAATCGATCCTGCACTTCTCAGGTATATACCAAAAAAAAATTATTTTAAATTTATATATAAATATTTAGTTATTAAATATTGTTCAATATACTAATATTTTTATGATGTAATATTTTTCAAGGTCTGGGAGAATCGAGAAACATGTCTATGTGGGATTTCCAACATCCAACGAAAGGTTTGAAATCCTCCCAATGAAACTCAAACCATACAAGGAGAAAGATTAATTGAGTAATTTTTTTTAAGTCAAATTGGTAAACAAATTTAATTTGTATATATTTTAAAAAAAACTTATTTTAACTTTTATTATAAAAATAGGGCAAATTAATAGAAAAAACATATAATTTGTAAACCTAATCCTATCTTGCGACTTTAATGATAATATTCAACGTTTAATTTTTTTGTACTCCAAATCAATTTAATATTATAAATTATTATACATTTTAAAAAATCTCTCATTTTGAGAAAGTATAATTTTATTTTAAATATGTAAGCTATGACAAAAATTTCTCTATTTTTTTGGAAAAAAAAAACACGAATATAGTAAATCATTCTCTATTCTCTCGTTAAAAACTGCTCTGTGGACGGCAATTATCGACCTATTATTTTCTTCGTGTTTTAAATTTTAATTTGGTAATTTGAATATAGATGGCATAATTTATTTTTTAACGTTATTTCTACAAAAATTTAATTTTTGTTATGTTAACCTAAAAATAGTTGATTCGATTATCCGTATTGGATGTATATGTAGCTGAACTGACCCAGGACTTCTCCGGTGCTGACTTGGAGTCGTTGGTCGCGAAGACGTTTAATCGGTCCCCGGAGGGATAACCGTTCAGTGTTGCTTCATTGACGAGGTTCGACGACCGCTTCGTGAAGTTGACTATGTCTGATTTCAAGCAAACAGTTACCCAAATCAAGAAGGAAAGAGCAGGCGTAGTTGGTTAGCGTACAATTGATTATTAGTTTGGTTATTTTAGTTTCCTTGAACTCGTTTTTTCGATTGGCTTTTGTTTACCTTTGTTTTATTTCACATTTAATTTTGATTGTGTTGAAATTTGTCATTGTTTTGATACTCTCTAAATTATTGGCTTTTGCCATTTAATTTTGAAAAACAATGAAATCTATGGATAGTTGACGACTCAATGTTTTTTTCACACTCATATAAGGTGTTTTTTTTTTAAATTACATTGAACTACTTTGTGGAGTATATCATTATAAAGTTAGGGTTTTTTGTGAGATACTATCTGCACATTTATTAAATAACTACCGAATATTTTGGAAATTAATCATTACTATGTTAACTTTTACACTTTTCTGAGATACTACCAAAATCAAGATTTCGACCAAAAAAGATCAAATTTCGGCATTGACCTATCTTTTGCACGTTACTTTGGTTAAAAAACGTTATTTTTGTCAAAAAAAATTCTTAGTACACTAATTGTGTTGTTTTCACAGAATCAGAAGTTTTATGATGTTTTTTGGCAAGAATTTAAGTGGAACGTGCAAATACAATGCTAATCTAAGAGTTTTTTTTTTTTTTTTTTTGAAAAAATAACATTTTTTAACCAAAATACGTGCACAAGGTAGGTCAACGTCGAAGTTTGACCTTATCTGGTCGGAATATAAAAGTTAAGGTAGTTATAATTAATTTTCAAAATGTTAAGTAGTCATTTAACAAATGAACTAAAGCTAAGTTTCGGTGGAATCTTACCAAAAACCATTTTGTATTTACTTGTAATATTGTTTATACGTATTCATATTTATATTTATTATTAGCTAGTCCGTATTGTGGTCGTATTTTTGTCGTACAAAGTTAAATTTCACTTAGAACTCTTCCAAATAGCTGTGTTGGAAGGGAGTATACAAACAATGAGAAATCCTCTTATTTTGTCGATGTGGGAGCCTATCTTAATCTTTCAAAATAAATTTTTTTTCATAAAAAAGGCGAAATGAATTATTTCCCTTCTTTAATATGACTATATATACTCAGCACACCTAACTTAATATTTTTGAATGGATGTAATACATTTCGCCCTCTATGAACTAACTTTTGTTTGAAAACTTTAGAAAGTCGCCTACATCGACATAAGGAGAAGGGAATTCGTTGTTTATATACCTCATTTTTTCTAACTTAATCGGAAGAGTTGTAGTGTGATTATGTACTATACATTGAAACGGATAAAAATAAATACTTGAAAAAATAAGTAATTAAAATGAATAATAGTAAAAGTAAATTACAAAATATAATTACTTAAGGTAATGCAAAAAAAAAAAAAAAATCAAGTGAAAATTTCAAAGAGG
>JAUEKU010106036.1:0-12859 GCA_032274805.1 Gypsophila paniculata
ACTAGAATGAATTAGGTGAAGCAGTTTTAAGAGCATATACTAGACTCAAAGATTTACAACTTTTATTTAGCGTCCAAGGTCGAGTTCTATACAAATATTTTAAGAAAACAGACGTTGAACAGAACTGGAAAACAGAGTGAACAACAGAACAGATTTACATGTAACTATTAAATTCCAAATTAATTTTATTTCATTTTTAATTCTTATTTTTAATTTATAAACTCATACCCAGAACTAATATGAATCATTCCATAATTTCATTTTGTGCAAAAATATTAATTTAAAATATTTATAAAATCAGATTTACTAATGATATACACAATTCATTCATAGTAGTGAATATGTTCTCAATGCTTATTATATTTTATGCATGCTTTAAGGATGATATAAAATACTTATTAAATAGTAGAAAAGGTCTTATAAAACATACTTTGATATAAGAATAAATTATATTAAGATCCTCCAAGAAAACTCTTTAAAAACCCGTCTTAAAAATGCAAAACCGACTTATAAATTTTGTGTGTGTGTGTGTGTGCGCGCGCGCGCGTGCGCGTGTGACGTTTTTGGGGGGTATAAAACCCATATTTTTTTTTGAGTTTTTGAGAGAGGTTTTAAAGAGAGATTTATCATATTTTGTAAAAGGAAAATGAGAACGAAATATGCTTGTATTTATAGGCAAGGATTGCTGAGAAAAATTCCCCCAAACCTTGATGTGTTGACGTGATTTTTAGATGTTTTCTTATTTGTGTTTATTAACACGTGAATATAATTATCCTGATATGATAATTGATTTGTATGTATAATGTGTTGACGTGATTTTTATGTATAATCATGTTTTTATCCATGTTCAATTATTAATGAGTAATTGCATATTGAAATAATTAATATGGTTCTTAATGTATTATTACGCTATTTTTTTGACAATTCATTATTATGCCCATATGATGTCACTATAACTTCACCTATTGTCGTTACGATAACCTTAACTCGTCAATGTTACTATAACTATGCCTATTAATGTTACTATAACCGTGGAACATTGATGTTACTATAATTGTGATATGTTATGTGACTATAACCGTTATATGTCATGTTACTATAACTATGGTATGTTATGTTACTAAAACGTTGGTATAGTCACTATAGCTTTGCTATAATCGTGATGAATGTAATACCTGCTTCTACTATGACTTTAGTAATCTTATACCACTTTGAGCTATAACCATGAGACTTGCTAATCTGCTTAAAGTGTAATGTTATGGTCAGTTATACTATAGCATTATGAATGATACTGGATTGTTATACATTTTCATAGAAACTAGTACAGTCAGTTATATTACGCATGGTGCTTATTTGTATAGCTGACGTGGGGTATTAGTCATATATCGATCAGAATGTACAACCGCCAAAGAGTTCTATGTTCGGAGGTGTCCATAGGCACTTGTTATACGCTTTGGGTCTCGTGTGTTGTTCGGTGTACGGTTATTGTATCAAGAGGTCTGACCAGGTCTTAGGCATATAGGCAGTTGTTATACACTATACTACATAGTACCATGGATGAAGTTGTTAGACAAGCTTGACAGTTAGAGGCACTTGTGATATGCTGTGATAGTTAGAGGCAATTATTATACGTTTTCGGGTTTATTGTTTAACAAGTATGTTTGTTGAGTCGCCTTTGGATGAATCTTGCATGCGAATATCCTCGCATGTTATGTGGTATCTGTTTCGATTAGTTTTTATGGTTACTTATATTCATCATGTTGTAAACATGACTGAGAGAGCATCCAGTTACTCCCGACTGACTTTTGACTCCCCCTTTCAAATTGTTGTTGGCCTTGATGATTGTTGATTTTGTGTGGGGATACTTAAGTGGCAAGGATGAATAATTGTTTAGGTCATTTCATAACGTATTTAAGTCTGCCTCTATTGTTGTTGGTTCATTTGGTTTAAATTTTAGTAACGATTCAAATTTGCTTTGGTATTTTCGCCAACTTTGATCCTATTATTATTTTTATTATTATTTAGACCCATTATATAAGTTTATTTCATTTATTATAAATCCGAGTTGTTACACAATTGTATTCCTAGAACCTTGTACATCTGTTCATACAGCCTCTGTACCTCTTGAACCACGACCAACAAGACTTGGGCTATACCGCCATCTTTCCTCTATTCACCATTTTTGAGTTCGCCTTCTAGGTCAATTACTTCATTGTCGGGCTTGAAACCTGCATTAAAAGATGAAAAGTCAGTATTTTGAATTATAGAAACAATGGGTGTCCCTAACTGGATCTTTGAACACGGTGCTTACGCTTTGGTAGAGTCTAATCGTCTTACTTTTCTGAGATGCTTTTGTTTCCTGATGGGCAGCCTATACTTCTTTACCCTGGCTATTTCTACTACAATTTCAATCGTTTTTTGTTTCATTTGCCTAGGTCTCAGCAAAATCTTTATGCATTCTCTCCATATCCTGAGCACTAGTTTGCGTTATCTTTCGAAGCTGTTGATTTCATGACTATGGGAATAAGGAACGAGAGTTTTGAAGGACTAATAAACTAGTATCCCCACAGATTGCGCCAAACTATTTTGGTCAAGTTTTGTACGGGTTAGGATAGGTTGATACGTAGTGGGTTTAATAGTATTATCCTTCTCAATCTTCAATGTTTGTTGTGCAAGAGTGAATAATTTATATAATGATTTGAGTGAAGGAACGATTAAAAGAAAACAAGCATATTAGGACACGACTAAATTTTTTCCCTTAGGAATGAGGAAATAACCATGGGCACAAAGCCAGAGAAGAGTATTTCATTATGATTAGGACATAGGATTACAGGACGTACTTTGTATTATACGTAGAATTGATGTCTATAATTGTAATTTGTGTATTATATTCTCTTGTATTGAACATGTGTGCTTAGTATGTTCTTGATGAATAGTACACGATGAATGCCTTCAAATGATTTCATTTAAATACTTGAGTCATGTAATGTCTATATTTTTCAAACCCTCTTATTCTTGCATTGGCTAATAACTTCTTAGAGGAATGCATTTAATTGTTCTTGACATAGTCTTCACAGCCGCAATTATCTCCTCTTAGGGTTTAGATGATCCTCCTACTAAATAAAGGTTGGTTCTTATCCTTCAAGAGTGAACTCCCCTTCTATGTTGACTAAGGTCTCTACTTCAAATCTTCAATCCTAAAGATCCTCTCTTGGGATGATTGTTCTAACTTGCCAGATCATTACAGCACCTCTAACGGCAATAAACTTTGCTCATAAAGAATCTAATGCGCCTCAAGAGTCCTCCAACAATGAGGATCGGAGTGAAATATTGTTACTAGCTAACTCATGTACACGCTTTAGCTCATGATCAACTTCTTTATTGCTTTCTCAATTGTTTTTGTCAAACAGCTAGCAATGATAGGAGTACATGCATTTGTTTTATTCTATAATTTTATTCTTATACAATAATTGAAAAACATATAATGTGCCCAATTATTTCTAAAACATTTTAATTGAAATTTAAAATTAAAACTTATAGTGTCTTACTTTTCTAACTTTAAAAAATTAAAAAATGAAAAAAAATAATAAAATTCGTCTAATTTTTCTTAATTCAATAAATTACTCATATACGAAGAATTTTTTAGTTCTTGAGCCCAAGTATAACATGGAGTAGCTCGTACAATTGAGAGTATTTAGTTTCTTATTATAAAAAATTATACGTAATGAGAATTGTATACAATTGAATGCAGGACTTCAATTATTTTTAATTATATTGAAAACATGGCTACAAAAATTTCTAAATAAATTTAAATATTGAATTATTTTGTAATTCGAAATTAATTATATGAATTTATAATAAAGATGAAAAAATGTGGGATAAAGTGAGAAATTGAAAAAGATGATGGATCATGGTTGGAGAGTACTTTAAAAAAGAATTGATGAGCGAAGTGGTTGAAAGAGAAAAGATGAGAGAGAAAAAGATAAGGAGCTTGGTTGTGGATGGTCGTAGTGACTCATTTGTTTCCCCGGTCAGGTTTGACTTGGAATGTCATTATGTGTTACGCTATGCGTATATTTTGGGCCCAATTTACTATTTATGTATATATGTACTCATATGTTTCTACTCTTTAGAACTTTGGACTCAAGGAGTTGTTAATTAAATTGATATCATTCTAGATCTCTTTAAAAATTTTAGCCTTGATGGAATGACCATTGTTAGGAAGTTTGTACCCGCAACAGAAGGAACCATTTATGCCGCCTATGTAGTATTGCACGCCTATCTTTGAGAAGTTTGAACACATGGGATTAGTATATGTTGTTCCAGTGTAAAGTTTGGATTTACTTGAGATTATGACCAGACTCAGAGTTATGATTACGGATTGATTTTATTCGTGTTTACCCATATGTTGGAAAAGAAAAAGTTTGGACTTTTTTTCTCGTTAGTGTTGTAATTAGTTCCTTATTAGGTAAACGAACTTTTTTATCACTATTGTATCGGAAGTTCTATATCGCTCAAAAGAATTGCTAATAATGAAAAATTTTCAAATGGGAAGAAAACGGTGGAATTTCCATTTAAGCAAAGTAGGAAGAAAAAAAAGGCGAAACAGAGGGAGCATTATTTTATTAAAGTTTGAATTGAATTTAATAATTACCTCAATATAAGTTTATTTAACAAATATATTATTTTACATTTAATTTGTTTATCAAGATTATGGATGCTACACATGGAGATGTATATCTAGCGGATAGTGCAACAACGCACACCATTCTTAATGAGAAAAAATATTTTTCATATCTAAAAGAGCAAAAGACAAATGTTTGTACTATTTTAGGTAGAAGAAGTTGAATTGAAGGCTTTGAAAGAGCTAATTAATATTTTGTTGCCTTAAGGAACAAATATCTAAATTCATGAGGCTTTATATTCTCTACGGTCTACAAGAGAAACTTATTGAGCTTTAATGATATCCGTAGGAATGGATATCATGTTGAGACCGCAAATAAAAGAGGAATGGACTACCTCTACATTACATGTTCACGGTTGAACCGCAAAAGTGTATTGGAGAAATTGCCAACATTGTCCTCTGGTTTTTACTATACAAAAATTCGAACAATTGAATCATATGCTCTGGTAAACCAGAAGTTTACTGATAAAACAAACTATACTGTGCGGCATGACCGGTTGGGTCATCCGATTCATTGTTGATGCAAAAAATCATTGAAAATACATGTGGACATTCAATAAAGAATCAGAGATTTCTTCAACCTAATGATTTAGTTTGTGCTGCTTGCTCGCAAGGCAATTTGATTATTAGAGTATCACCGGTTAAAGTAGGGAATGGATCTCTTACATATTTGGAAAGAATACAGGGCGATATTTGTGGTCTTATACATCCACCGAGTTGACCATTTTGATAGTATATGGTTTTAATCGATGCATTAATGAGATGGTCACATGTATCCATGTTATCGAGTCACAAGTTGGCATTTGCGAGATTACTAGCTCAATTGATAAAACTAAGAGCTGACATTTCAGATTATCCATTAAGACTATTTGTTTTGACAACGTTGATGAATTTAGTTTAGAGACTTTTAAGGATTATTGTATATCTATTGCATATTCGTTTAACATCTGGTAGCACATATTCACACGCAGAATGGTCTTGTCATTATTAAAGCGCATTCAATTGATTGCGAGACCAATGCTTATGAGGTCTAAACTGCCTATTTTCATCGCGGGGAGCCACGGTTTTACATGCAGTAACACTAATTCACATCATGCAAACAAGTTATCATACATCGTCCTCCGTAAAGTTGGTTTTTGGTCAAGAACCTAATGTTTCCTATCACAAGATTTTTGGATGCGCTGTATATGTTCTAGTGTGCCCACCACAACACACAAATAAGGGGCCCAAAAAGAAGGCTGAGAATATATGTTGGATTCGAATCAAGAGCCGTCTACAAGAGACTTATTTACGGCGAGATTCGCTGATTGTCATTTTGACGAGTCAGTTTTTCCAACATTATGGGGAAAAACAAACAGTCGGAAAATGAGATAAGTTGGGATGAATTATCATTACCTCATTTAGATCCTTGTACTAAACAATGGGTACTTGAAGTTCAGACGATAATATATTTGCAACGATTAGCAAATCAGTTACCTGATACTTTCACCGATCCAAAAGGTGTTACAAAATTTCACATACCCGCGGTAAATGCTCCTACTAAAATCAATACTCCGAAAGAACTTTCGATCGTAAATGAGTCTAAGGCATGCCAAAAGCGTGGTAGATCTGCTGGTTCCAAAGATAAAAATCTTCGAAAACAAAAAGGAGCAAGAATTGCATATTGAGGAACATGTAGATCTTGAAACGTTAACCTAAAGAGCATATAGACATGACCAAGAATACGACTCTGGAAGAGTCTTAGTTGCCAGAAAATGATGTATGTGAAAAGATCTAGAAAAATTATGTAATGTCTAGCTAAGTGTGAAACCAAAATAAAATTAACGTCGATGATGGTGCATTCATATTTAATATCTCATTTTGATATCATGCATGATAATGATGATCATGTGATGCGAGTACGGATCAAGTAGTTAGCAAACCTAAACGTACTAGGTACGACTAGGCTAATCACGAAGGCTCAAACGTACTAGGTACGACTAAACCAACGTGAAATAGAGACTACTTGAATTTTACGCGTGCGGAAGCAAATCTTAGAACAAACGGATAGTATGCCTAGACGAGACGCCGATCTCGTGGTTGGCGTGTGAAGTAGAATTGGACGCCGATCCAACTTTAGCTCGGG
The DNA here is from genome assembly GCA_032274805.1 of Gypsophila paniculata. Lineage (NCBI taxonomy): Eukaryota > Viridiplantae > Streptophyta > Magnoliopsida > Caryophyllales > Caryophyllaceae > Gypsophila > Gypsophila paniculata. The sequence goes on from JAUEKU010106036.1 coordinate 6,810, forward strand.
AATGTCGAAGTACCTTATCGAAATATAAAACAAACAACCATGTTTGAATTAAACTTGAATTATTATTGAATTGATGATCCAAAAACAAACATACAAGGACTCTATTTATACTACTCTTAATAAGACTCCTAATTTAAAGAAAACTAGAAATCACTCTAAATTTTCCTAATTTAAGATTAGGAAAATTTCCTAATAATAGTTGGAAAGCAAACAAACGTTTACTTGTTACTCAAGCAAACTTTATTAAATTGCTACAAAATGAAATAACTAACTTTAACTAACTTTGCCATACTAGCTAATTTCCTAATCACCCTTGATACCCGAACACGTTCCTTTGTTGTGTATGCAGACCATGCCACACATGGTCTCGATCTTATGCACCCTTGTATTCTTGAATAATTGTCTTGTATTAAGAACGACTTCCTCCTCTTCTAATGTGTTTGTACTTTGGTTCGTATCAGCAGTCAACTTCAATATGTTTCGTTCTTTCGTGAAAGACTGGATTTTGGGCTATGCGTAACGCAGACTGACTGTCGCAGAACAAACGTACATGTTGTGTAATTGATACACCGAAGCGTAGAAGAAGAATTTTAACCCATTTCAGCTCACATACGGTCGCAGCCATAGAGCGGTATTCGGCTTCAGCAGACGACCGATACACGGTATGTTGTTTCTTTGTTTACCAAGATATAGGAGACGCACCTAAAGACACGAACCATCCTGTCACCGAGCGTCTAGTCATAGGGCAACCTACCCAGTCGGAATCACACCAGCTAGTTAACTTAAGGTCACTATCAGCACGCAACAATATCCCCTGACCCGGACTACCCCTCAAGTATCGAACAACACGCAAAGCGGCGTCCATATGCTCTTGAAGTGGTTGTTGTAAGAACTGAGATAAGACATTGATCGCATACGATAAATACAGTCGCGTAACAGACAAATAGACTAACCTCCCAACTAGTCGGTAGCACTCAACATTTTCCAACGGCGGTCCTGTGGCTTGGCCGAGTTGATGATGTTGTTCAATTAGCTCCTAAAATCTCGGTCTCAGAAATGATTTCCAAGGCATATTTACATTGATTAAGATAAAAACCGTCAGCACCTCGAGGCACCTCAATGCCCAAGAAATATTCAGAGTGCCCAGGTCCTTCATGTGGAAGCAACGACCAAGATAAGACTTAAAAGAAGCAACGACAGCGGAATTATTACCAGCAATCACGATATCGTCCACCATAAACCAGAACGTGCAAGCACACCGTATCTCATATATATGAAAACAAGGAATAATCGGAGTATGATTGAGCGAACCCATAATTTTCAAAGCCGTAGCTAACTTGGCAAACCAACACCTAGGCGCTTGACGAAGCCCGTACAAGGACTTTCGTAATCGACAAACTTTTCCTTCCTTACCTTTTTCAAACCCCGGTGGTAATTTCATGTACATCTCCTCTTCCAAATCTCCATGTAAGAACGCATTGTGTACGTCCTATTGGCACTCAGATTTCAATAAGAAATTACTCTTCTTATTACTCTTATTATTCTTAAGGAAAAATAACTCAAAAACCTTTCAATATTATATGTAAAGCAATACCACAACTTGGTATTTATATGCTTGTCTCAAGACCTCTAAAATAGAACACAACTAAGAAAAGGAAACTTAACATTACTCGATAATTTCCTAATCTCTTTAGGTATGTATATCTAGATTACTCCTAAATATACTTTGCCTTGAGCCCCAATCTATCACAAGCTTACAACAACATTCTCCCCCCTAAGCTTGAAATTGTCTTCTCCCACATCTTGAACTCCAATGAGACCTCTCATCTCTTTGAACTTGATTCTTCCTAGTGCCTTGGTTAAAATGTCCGCCTTTTGCTCACTGCCAGGAACATGTTCTACCTCTACTAGCTCGTTTTCAACACATTCCCTTATAAAATGATATCTGGTGTGAATATGTTTACTCCGTCCATGAAAAACTGGATTCTTTGTGAGTGCAATGGCGGACTTGTTGTCAACTCGGATTGTCACTTTCTTGCTATTCGTTCCAATGATTTCACCTCGAAGATCTTGAAGCCAAATTGCTTGCTTCGCAGCCTCTGTAGCTGCCATAAACTCAGCTTCGCAAGACGATAAAGCCACTGTTTCTTGCTTTTGTGAACACCAAGTAATTGGACAGCCGTCAAGATAGAATATATGACCTGTCGTGCTCTTCCCATCGTCCATATCAACATTATGTGAACTATCACTATAGCCCACTAAGCCTACCTCATCTGTACGTTTAAAGAGAAGACCAAGGGAAGTTGTTCCACGCAAATACCTCAAGACTTGTTTTAACGCCGCTCCATGGGATTCCTTAGGCTCCTGCATATACCTGCTCAACACTCCAACACTGTAAGACAAATCTGGACGTGTGTGAAGCAAGTATCGAAGGCAACCAATGCTCCTTCTATATCCCTTTTCATCAATACTCTTTTCCGGTTGTGACTTGGACAGCTTCAAGTTTAAATCCATTGGCACATGTGACAAATTACAACTATCCATTCCTGTTTCACATAGTATCTTGTGAGCATACCTTTCTTGTTTCAAACTAATGCCACCTTCTTGTTGATGCACTTCAATCCCAAGATAATACGTGAGGTTCCCAAGATCGCTCATCTCAAACTTGGTTGCCATTTCTTTCTTGAATTCGAAAACAGATTTTAAGGAAGATCCTGTCACAAGCAAATCATCAACATATACGGCCACAATAAGGAAGCTTTCTTCATCGTTCCTTCGATATAGAGATGGCTCCTTTAAGCAACGCACGAAATTCAGTTCCTTGAGAACCTTGTTTAGCTTGGCGTTCCAAGCTCTAGGTGCTTGCTTTAACCCGTAAAGAGCTTTTCTCAGTTTATAAACCTTGTTTTCGCTTCCTGAGATCACGAATCCTTCTGGCTGTGTTACATACACCTCTTCCTTTAGTTCACCATGCAAAAATGCGGTCTTCACATCGAGATGATGAATTTCCCAGTTTCTTGAAGCTGCTAGAGCAACGATAAAACGGACAGTTTCTATACGTGCTACCGGAGCAAACACCTCATCATAATCAATGCCATGTTTTTGAACATACCCTTTTGCAACTAAACGCGCTTTATGCTTGTTAATACTTCCATCGGAATTGCGCTTTATTTTGAAAACCCATTTCAGACCGATTGGTTTAATTCCTAGTGGAAGATCAACAAGAGTCCACGTTTTATTCTTTGCAATCGACAGGAGCTCATCCTCACATGCCTCTATCCAGATTCGGTGCTCTTTAGCTTCACTAAAATCCCATGGTTCTTCATTAATGACAGTCAGGAGTTTTTCACACTCGGTTTCAGCAAGAAGAACATAGTCGTTCAAGTATGCAGGCTTTACGCTTGGTCTCGTTGATCTCCTTAGCTGAACAACATCGCTACCATCGTTTCCTTCTTCCTCATCTTCATCATTGTCTCGTTCTTCCGTCGCACCATCACCTTCTCCGGCTTCACTAGTGGTGTCTTCTGTTTCGGAAGCAACAACTTCTGTTCTTATTATCTCTGAGTCTTCAGATTCCTCTGGACCGACAACGAACGTTCCAGATTCTATATCAGTTCTGTCCTTCTTATCGTTCCAGTACCAGCTCTTGCTTTCATCGAAAACCACATCACGAGACACACATATTTTCTTGGTTGTAGGATCGTACAGACGATATGCCTTCGAACCAGGTTCTGTTCCTAGATGCACCAAGATCCTTGACCTATCATCAAGCTTCTGTCTTCCGACCACTTCTGTTTTCGCATAGCCAAGACACCCAAATACTCGCAAGTGCTCGATATTCGGCTTCTTCCCTTTAAGCGCCTCATATGGGGTTTTACCAATCACTGATCTTGTTCCAACCCTATTTATCAAGTAAGTAGCGTGTCTCACAGCTTCTCCCCATAAATAGTTAGGCAGGCTCATATGTTTCAAGATGCTTCGAGTCATCTCAAAAAGCGTTCTATTACGCCTTTCGACTACACCATTCTGTTGCGGAGAGTATGGTGCTGTTAGGTGCCTATTGATTCCAAACTTAGCACAGAAGTTCTGAAGGTCATGAGACACAAACTCTCCACCTCTATCCGTTCTAAATGTTTTGACAACAGCTCCTGTTTCGTTTTCGACAAGTTTCTTGAAGATTTTAAACTTGTCAGAAGCTTCACTTTTCTCTTTCAAGAGAATTGTCCACATATATCGTGAGTAGTCATCAATTATCACGAATACGTACCTTTTATGGGATGGAGTCGATGGTGTAATAGGTCCACAAAGGTCTCCATAAATGAGTTCTAGTATTTGGGTAGCTCGATATGAAACTGATTGAGGGAAGGATTGTCTCGTTTGTTTGCCAAGTAGACATGACACGCACGTCTCTCTTTCAACCCCGATGTTGGGTATGCCAATCACTAGTTTTTTTTTAATCATCATCTTCATTGTTTCAATGCTAATATGACCCAACCGTGCATGCCATTTGGTTGACTCTGTCGAGGAAGAAGTTAACTGCAAACATTTGAAGTTTTCAACTTCAAGAATGACTTTATACAGACGGTTCCTCGACCTGCTTGTCTCTATTAGCAAACTGCCCAAACGATCATAGATTCTCAGAAAATTCTCTTTCATTCGCACCTCACAACCTGCTTCGGTGGCTTGACCAAGGCTTATTATATTGCTTCTAAGATCTGGTATATAATATACATTGCTTAGCACCTTCTTCACCCCGTTTGCAAACACAAAGCGGATAGAGCCTTTACCTTGTATATTAATACGTGAATCATCTCCAAATCTCACCATTCCCGTAATTGTTTCATCAAGATTAACGAAGAAATCGCGATTGCCACTCATATGATTACTAGCACCATTGTCGAGGTACCACACATTTTTTGTGTCTAGATCAGTCTCAAAGCGGTTTGGTTGTACCTTCTTCTCATTAAGATAAACTACCTCGTGCATCATTAACTCATCAGCCTCTTGAGTCTCATCCACCGTTTTTGTCTCAAGAGCTTCTTGGAGCTTTAGTAGTCTATCCGGGCAATTGGACGCATAATGGCCTCGTTTATCACATCGATAACAAATAATCGAAGGTGCATCTTTCTCCTTGTCTTGTCCTGAATTCTGTGATCCATTACCATAGCTATAACGTCCACGACCTCTTCCTCTCCAATTTCCTCGACCGCCGCGTCCTCTTCCTCGGTTTCCACTGTTTTTTTCATGATAATAGCTTTGAGATTCAGTGTTTGCATACATCAATTTCTCTTGATCTTCGTTTGGTTCCTCTTCTTCTTCACAGACTCTTTCTTCGTATGCTTTCAACCTTCCAACAATATCTTCAAAGCTAGTTTTGTTTAGGTCAAGTACCTGTTCAAGAGCAGCAACGATATGAATGTATTTCTTCCGTGGTAAACTCTTCAGAAATTTCTTTACGAGTTTTGGTTCCTTGATGGATTCTCCAAGAGACGCAGACTTTGAAGAGATTTCTGAGAGCTTTCCCACAAATACGTCGATGGTGTCAGTCTCCTTCATCTTGATCCTATCAAATTCTGCCATCAACGTTTGTAACCTAGCCTCCTTTACTCTATCAGCACCGAGATGTCTCGCCTTGATTGCATCCCAGACTTCTTTAGAAGTGTCGTGGTCTCCAACTTGTAGTATCAAGGCCTCTGGTATGGATTGGAACAACAGAGCAATTGCCATGTTATTTGTTTCTTCATCCGTTGTGCCTGGTTCTATTGTCTCCCAGACCTTGTGTACTTTAAGAGCAATCTTCATTCTCATTGACCAGACGGTGTAATTAGAGGAATTCAACATTGGACACTTGATAGAGGAGGGTCCCATCTCCTTAGATTTCAACTCGACCCCTTCTGACTTCTTGTCATCGCCGCTCATGGTGATCTTCTCTACAGCGTAGAGTTTCCTGCGCTCTGATGCCAAATATTGGCACTCAGATTTCAATAAGAAATTACTCTTCTTATTACTCTTATTATTCTTAAGGAAAAATAACTCAAAAACCTTTCAAT
>JAUEKU010106147.1:0-12858 GCA_032274805.1 Gypsophila paniculata
TGCTTACTTAAGCATCGGAGGGGGTTTCCTCGGTCCCCCCGAGGCTAGGTTTGTCACGTGTGCAGGGAACGAACCAGTGGACGTCATCCCCTATCCAGCCAACCAACATACTCCATTGTCTCGAGTACAGAACGCTAGTTTTTACCCGAAACAAGTATTATTAAGTGATTTTGTCGCTGAAAAAGAAAAGTCGACATCCAAGCTAAATTACAAATCTAGTCATAGGCGATGCGTTAATTACTACTATCGAAGCTTACTATGTCCAATATATATTATTTCATCCAAGTTAAGGTTTAACTACGGTTAATGCCAATTTCCCTATAACTACTTATTGCTTATTATTAGTGCAGCCAAATACAGACTTAGGAATCAAAGAAGCAACAGTCGGCAAAGTGATTCTTGCATCAAGAGATTTCATTGATCATCAGTATTGGTTTTGGATAAGTATTGGGGCTTTACTAGGGTTTTCTCTTCTTTTCAACCTCTTATACATTGCGGCATTGACTTACTTGAACCGTATGTCGTTTTCTCTTTTTTGTTCTTTCTTCTTTATCTGAGCTAGAATATACAGTAAATAACTAATGTAGTAAAATGGTTGTTTTGTGGATTTTTCAGCAATAACTGATGCAAGAGCTGCTGTGCAAGATCATGATGATGAATCTAAAAGTAAAAAAATATCCTCCACTCAATCACTTAATGATGGAAAATTTGATAAACTCCATAACGAATATTTAAGTATCACTAATCATGCATCAAATATGGGAATGGTGCTACCTTTCCAGCCGCTTTCTCTAGTATTTGATCACATCAATTACTATGTGGATACACCCTCTGTGAGTCACTCAATTTGAAGCTATTCCCTTTGTTGTTTTTAGTCTTTTTCTAGTTAAACCTTATTTTTATTACAAAAACATATTTGGAGGAAAAATTTGATATTACTATATATGTTTTTTCTTACATTCACCAGTATATTTTTGTGATATTGATATTGAAGAAACAATAATATTTTAAAATGTGAAAACTATGAATATATTGGAAAGCTTTCAGAGTGGGGCTTCCTAATTTTAAGCCCTATACGTCGATTGGCAATGCAACAGGAATTGAAAAATTTGGGATATGGGAATGAACGCTTACAATTACTACAAGATGTGAGTGGAGCATTTAAGCCAGGCATATTAACAGCACTTGTGGGAGTAACCGGAGCTGGAAAGACTACTCTGATGGATGTCTTGAGTGGGAGAAAAACAAGTGGGTATATTGATGGGAACATCACAGTCTCTGGTTATCCAAAGAACCAAGCTACATTTGCTCGGATTTGTGGCTACTGTGAACAAATGGACATTCATTCCCCAAATGTGACAGTCTATGAATCTCTCGTGTATTCTGCTTGGCTTCGTCTTTCTTCAGTTATTGACATGAAAACAAGACAGGTTTGTTGTGTTTGTTACTAATCAATGGCTTGTTTTACTCTCAGTTGACTGTAAGCTTGTAAGTGTCAATACATAGGTGATTCCTGAACTGTCGTCATGACAATATGTAGAAAAAGTTCACACTTTCAGTAATTGGTACAAAAATGAAATATCCCAAGTGTTCAGTTGAAAGGATTGTCGTGTGAACATCTAACGTGGATAAGTGTATTTTCAAAGTAACATAGAAGTGTTGTATTGAGTCGTCGACTACCTACATCCTATGCTATTTGGACGCTCCATATTATTTTGTGTACTCATGTCCAACTGTCTCTAGTCTCAAGTGTGGTGCTGTGTCTGACCTTGGCATGCCAAACATGAAACATGCTTGCTTAGTGATGTGTTAAATCAACATAGTTTAAAATACAGCGTCGTCAAATGTCAATATACGTAAGAAGATTAGATGTAACTATAGATTGATTGATGGGTCAGAAAATATAATTATCATAAATAATATACGACAAAGGAAATTGTTGGTCTCATCACACTGGTACATAAAAAACATGATTCATCAAGTATCTGAGTTTACCGCTTGAGTATGCACCTGCTTTAAAACTTCTAATTACATTGGGAAACATAGTTTGTATCACACTGAGCACCGGCTTCATCTAATTCTTAGAAAAATTTTAAGTTTGATGTTTGTGTATGCAGATGTTTATTGAAGAAGTGATGAAATTGATTGAGCTTGAGCAGCTTAGAGATGCTATAGTTGGCTTACCAGGGAAAAATGGACTGTCAAATGAACAAAGGAAGAGATTAACAATTGCGGTCGAATTAGTTGCAAACCCCTCCATTATATTCATGGATGAGCCTACATCTGGCCTTGATGCCAGGGCTGCTGCTATTGTTATGCGTACTGTGAGAAACACTGTAAATACCGGAAGAACTGTGGTCTGTACAATTCATCAACCCAGCATAGACATCTTTGAGGCCTTTGATGAGGTACTTTTTAATATTCCAAATTTTCATAAGCATAAGAGATACAGTTTGCACACTAAGTAAACTACTTTTCTTTCGTGATAGCCTCTAAATCACACTCACTAGTTCCATCTCCCTTTTTACGGTGACATGTTTTGACTTAAGAAAGGAGAGCATGTCAATTTCTGCACAAAGGGTTTCAACTTAAAACACATGATTATTTTCATGTTTTAAACCACTTAGGTCAACCCATTCACCGAAATCCTTGGATATGAGCTATATTAACAAATAACTTATAATTTTGTTGTGCTCAATATTCTATTACTCCATTATTTATGTCATTGCAGCTCCTACTAATGAAGAGAGGAGGGCAGCTAACATACGCAGGACCCCTTGGACATAATTCTGATATACTTGTTGAGTACTTTGAAGTAAGTGATTGAGATTATGAATCTTAAGTACTTGAATCGTATTTATGTTACATGAGATTATTAAGGGACTCAATTTTAATCAGAGTCAAATTGTTTTCACGAGTATAAACCATCTTACATTAAGACTACGTCGTTTATCTCTATCATTTTCATCATTTTCCTAATAATATTACGGAAAAATTATAGGGAAATAAAAAATGTGATAAGGTGTTTAAAACTAAATTGTCTCTGGGAAATTAGTCTGTTACTTGTTTCAACTTTTTTTGGATGACATTCTCTTCGTTTTATGATCCATTTTCAGACCCAAATAAAAATAATCTTTGTCAACTCCTTTAGGATTCGGGGTAGTTAATTATTTGCTAGATGAACATTGAAGTCGGAGATTAGTATGTGTACGCTTGTCCAACTGAAAAAAAAAATAAAAATTTGAATGGGTATATTCTATAATTTGTTTTCTTTTCACGAATGAGATTATCCCAGCGGTCATTAGATGATATTCTTGGTCAATGCATTAAAAACCGTTAGCTAGGTTTCTTTGAATTTGAAAATAACCAATTTATACATGACGTGATATGTTTGCACTGATGACATGTGATATGTTGTAGGCCATTCCTGGAGTTCCTAAATTAAAAGAAGGTTACAATCCTGCCACATGGATGCTTGATGTAACTTCCCCTCAATCAGAGGCTGAATTAAATGTGGATTTTGCTGAGCTTTATGCTAATTCCATGGTTTACAAGTATGTAAAAAGTTACTCCTTATTTCTGTTAGTTTTCTTTTATATATGCAAAGGATGTCAAAATGATTTGATATTAATAAGTTTCTAGCCTAATTCATGATGGTTATTATCTCTTAATTATTTAACCAGCTGAATTAGAGCTTTTGGAGGAATTTTGTCATGCTACATTCAATGTCTCATGGCGAAGGCACTCTGCTTGGGGCATTAATTGGCCTCCTCTAAACGTATCGTATCCAAAGTAATTGGCTATGTATCATTGTAGGAAAAATCAAGAAACAATTGAAGAGCTTTGTACTCCATTGCCAGGTTCCCAGGATATCCACTTCCCAACTAAATACTCTCGAACACTTGGTGTTCAATTTAAAGCATGTTTTTGGAAGCAACATAGGTCTTATTGGCAAAATCCCGCATACAACGGCGTACGATTCTCCATGATGATACTAATGGGTATTCTGTTTGGTATTGTGTTTTGGGACAGGGGAAACAAAATGTAAGTATTTCATCCTTTAGCAATCAATCGATCTCTCTCTCTTATTATAATTGCTATTTCAAATTTAGTGTCGTGCCTCACTATATAATCTCATGATATGACTATCACTGACATTTCAAAAATTGCTCTCAAATAATGTAAATGTACCCTTCCCATCGTCTACTATGCTAGTATAATTAGTTTGGAGAATTTTCATTTAAATGCACTGATGGTTTGGCTAATTTTATTTTGATGTCTTGACATTTCTCAAATTCTAGTTTAGACGAAAACCCATGTCACCAAAGTTTAAATGTTTCTATTTACGAAGTTTTTTCTTGAACTGTTGCGCCATTAGTCCTACAAGGCGAAAAGTTACTAAACTTGTTTATATTTCACCATCCTATGCTAACTGAATATGTTTTGAGATTTTGTTAACAGGTCTGAAGCGAAAGATCTCATGAACTTTATAGGAGTGATGTTTTCCGCCATACTTTTTTTCGGTGGGAACAATGCCTTAACTATCCAAGCTATCGTCGCCAGTGAAAGAACAGTTTTTTACCGCGAAAGAGCTGCCGGAATGTACTCTGCTTTGCCATTTGCCTTAGCCCAGGTGACAATTTGCAAACAGGTTTTAAATTTTAATTACGTCTCATGTGGGATTATTGGATCATAGATTAAAGCAAATGATAGCATGTCTCCAGTCAGTAAATTATTACTGCTGTAATAATATAATGTGAAAGTTACTATATAGTCTCTCTATCTGATCAATGGTTATCTATTGGTTTTCTTTTGTGAGAAAAATTTCAAACAAATAACAATTATAAGGGATATAATACTAAGATTTTGTGTATGTATGGTCTATATGGTGGTATGTGTTCATAATAACTAGGTGATGCAAATACATTTTTCAAACTTAGTATCAAACTTTAGTTTTACAAGATAAAATGGTAAATCCAAAACATATTAAAGTGAACTTTCAAGTTAAACATCAAATTACGAACTAAGCGCCTGTTTGGCCTAACTTTCTTGAAAGAGTTTTTGTTTCACGAAAACCGCTTTTTCATAAACCGTTTTTTGTACAAGTTGTTGGTGTTTGGCGTAAATTTTGTAAAACTATTTGATTTAAGTGGTGCTTGTTTGGCCTAAACTTTTGTACAACTTATACAAGTAACTTTTTTCTTTTTTTTTTTTTTTTTTTTTTTTTTTTTTTTTAAAAATTTTTGATTTTGTAAAAATAGAAACAAAAACATTCTATTGTAGCTTCTGCTTTTTGCGGCTTATTTTTTTGTTTTTAGTTTTTTGAAAACAGTTTTAAAATCCACAAAAAATGGTGTTTGGCCCGGCTTCTATTTCTTGAGTAGAAAATACTTATAAAAGCCAGGCCAAACACCATCAAAAACTGCATAGTATACGTAGTCGGTCTTGTGTTAGACTATATTCTTTCAACATGTGTGAAATCGGGGCCTAGGCCACATCCGAATGGAGGAAACAGAGTTCACTTTATAAGCCCAAGAGTGTTCCATCCTATCCTAAAGCTAATTGGCAATAGGAGCATAATCGACTCAATTTAGAAATTGGGCCTTGAGCCACACTCGAATGGAGGAAATAGAGCCCACTTTATAAGCCCAAGAGTGTCCATTAAAAAATCAATTCGCAATTGGAGGAATAGCCTCTTAGCGTTATAAAGTGTTCAGTTCTTTCCTCTACAATCAATGTGGGACTTTACATGTGGCTTAATAAGGAATTCTTCACAACATGTTTGTTTACTTATTATTAAATGAAACGGTGGTTTCGTGTGAGACGGTTGAACATTTTATAGTACTAAAACACTTAAATGGTTACAAATTATATAACATAGAGATACGAGAAAAATGGTCTCACAATAATTTATGGTGAGACCGTCTCATACAAGGTTTTGTGGCTTATCTGATATGGAAGTTTTGTTGTGAAAGAGCTACTCACGTTTTATTTTCACTTAACCTTGATATTTGATTTTGATTTTTTTTTTTCTCTTTTTTTTTTTTTTTTGTTTTCAGCTGGTTATAGAGATGATTTACCTTGCAGTCGGATCATTCGTGTATGCCATTTTGATGTACTCAATGATGGGATTTGAGTGGAGTTTTGTCAAATGCTTCTACTTCTATTACTACATTTATATGTGCTTCATGTACTACACAGTGTATGGAATGATGCTTGTTTCACTGACGCCAAGGCCAGAATTTGCAGCCATTTTGATGACTTTCTTTGTTACCTTGTGGAATCTCTTTGCTGGCTTTTTGCTTCCTAGGACGGTATGTCATCTTTTCTCTTTGGTTAATTCTTGTTTAACTCCATTCTAAGTTAAGACTACAACCACAATCTATTTTAACTATAGTTAAAATTTGTATTTAATGAGAGGAACTTTGTGAGAGGTCTTATAAGTTTATTACCTTGCTATCCTACAACGTAACACAAGCCCAATTGGAGAGTACTTAAAAAAAACTACCTACAATTATACAATGTTCGATTTGATTTTGACAACTTGATATTTTATTACATTAACAAATACATTTAAGTCGATATGTTTGTCAGGAATTGTCACCATTATGGCTCACTGCATTTGCCAAAAAAATGTGAAAACAAACACGTGTAAAATCGTCAAAATGAAATGGTCGTTATATAAGATTTGTTTTTTACCGAGCTTTTTTGTTATTGGCTTGGCATTAGTAAGTTCTCTTATTGGGTTATTTTTTTATTTTTTTATTTTGGTTGATGGGCAGCTATTCTCATAAGTTCTGGGTTAATCTTTGATATGAAACCCTTATACAGTGTACTAAATTTCATAATATCACATATTTGTGTTTGAATTTTCTTTTCCAATGGTCTTCAATTACCTCCAGCTTTACAAGTTCGCCCCTTTAAATTTTCAACTTGCATTTAGCCTCGCTAACTGCAAATCCTGGCTCTATCACAAAATTCTCACCTATATAAAACATTCTTATACAAAACTAACTGATTACGTACGCATTTGAAAATGCAGCAAATACCAATATGGTGGAGGTGGTACTATTGGGCATCACCGGTGGCATGGACGATGTACGGGTTAGTAACATCACAAGTTGGTGATAAAACTTCTCTTCTACAAGTGCCTCAAGTAGGGAGTGTGCCCTTAAATGCATATCTTAAACAACTCTTTGGTTATGACTTTAATTTTCTGCCCTTTGTTGCTCTTGCCCATCTCTCTTGGGTCCTTCTCTTCTTCCTCGTCTTTGCTTACAGCATCAAGGTTCTTAACTTTCAAAAAAGATAGTACTCTTTTTCCCTCCTTTTTTAGGGCTTGATTGTTTTTATGCTAAAGTATCATTTTTTACTCTGTATATTATAGGTTTGGTGTCCAATTATGTTCGATAATGTATGTAACCTTTGACATTATTGTTAATTTGGTGTTATTGTACAAACAAATTAATATTTTTTATATAATAGTGTAATTATTGTAAAATAAATATCGAAGTCTATCATGATTGATAAAGTGGGGGCTTCGAGCGGGCCAAGCAATGATAATTGACATTGTTGTCGTGGCATTTGGCAATGACCTTCATGCGACTCATTATGTTAGGTGTGTCATGGTGTGGTTTTCCGATGATGATTGATGTTTTGCCTAAATATGTCTTAGGTCATGCGAAACGGATTCACAGATTTTTAGCGTGTTATCAATTGTGTTTCTTGATCTTATTATTTGATTTGTTCAGATTGTTTGATTACTTTATATGGATATTTCACAGGAATAATCCAAATTATTGACCATCTGATCAAAATAATCTGAACTAATGTTTATCTCAAAATAAACCCAAGTATAATATACATCTTCTCATAATAAACTTTCTCAAAAATTCACCTGTTATTCCCGGTTAAAAAAGAATTGTGGGGCCCATGTATGTTGTAACACTCCAAGTTAATTAATTAAGTTCATTCCAAAATTAGGATTTAATTATTAATTCATTAGAAAGTCAAACTTAGTCCATGACTTTTCCGAGCCAAATTTCCGGAAAACGGAATTTAAAACTCAATAGTTTCAGAATATCAAAAAAATCATATTCCGAAATTTTTATAAAATTCAATCCGGACTTCGAAAATTTCGAAAATACTATTCACTCAAAATTTAATTCCTTTATTTCTTATTATCTAATTTTAAGTACTTTTTAAAAACGCATCCTGACACTTATAATAATTATCGTTTACGAAATTTCAAACGACGAAAATCTCGACTCGCAAAACGATGCCAAAATGGGGCTCATCTATTTGAGTCACACGTGTGACTTAACTCAATTAGGTCTTTTAGTCTAACTAAATTCATTGACTAATATCTAAGTATTTCAAAATATCTTTTTAATTAATATTATATTAAACGCTTTTTAATTCAAAACGACAAATAGTAAAACGAAACCCGAGCCCGGTCAGACCCGTTGACCACCGAATATCACTAAGGGCCAACCCATTTTGTCAACATCACTATTGGTCATTATGAAAAGAAATGATGATGTTTTGATTATATTTAAAGAACAATTAAAACCAATTAAGAAAACTAATATAATAAAACAACTACTATTACTACTTCTACATTTATTTCACAAAGGCAAAACAAAAACATCAACTTCTTCTTCCTCCTTCATTTAGCCGTGGCTCCCTCCTATTCTTTCACTTTCATTTTCTTTCAATTTTCCTTAAAATAATTTAAATAAAATCCATAATAATATTAGTTAATAATCTAATCATATTATCATATGTTAGAGACGATTTTAATCTTGTCTTGGGTAATTTTTAAGGTGAAAAAGAAGAAGACCTTGGTGAAGACTTAGGTAACTATAACGAGATTATTGATCCCGATAACTCGTAAACTCACTTAATTCCACAACCCGAGGTGACTAGCATATCTTAATACTAACTTCTAATAAAATATATTTTGGTGATTAGTTATATAATATGATTTCTATAATGTGTTTTATGTTTACATGTTTATTATGTGATGTTAGTAAAATGATAATATTATATAGAATAATAATTTGTATGATGATAAAATGAAAATAAAATGAATTGTGGATGTATATGAACCTCACGGCTTTTATGGCTATTTTCACTTAATTTTTGTAAATTAATTCTCATTTTTACATATTGTTATTAATGCATGTTAGTATAATTATTAGAAAGTTTATTAAGTAATAATATAAGTTGAAAAATTTAGAAAATGAACTAAAGGAAACCAAAGGCCATTCGGCCATATTAAAAATCTTTAAACAAAATTTTATTCTTATTCTTGTTTAATCATATGTTGTGTTTAATATGTTCAATATGTTATTCATATGATTTATATGTAATTAAAATGATGTTAGGATTTATTGTATGATTTATATGAATAAATGTTATTCATGTTGTGTTCATGGTGTTCTTAATGTAAAGTATGATGTTCATGTTATGTGCATGATTAGTTTTAATTGTAAGCATGTGTAGATCTTAAGAAAATATAAGTATAAGTTAATTATTATTTTTATTTAATTATTAAAAACATAAATTAATTATAACATAAATTAAACAAAATTAAATTGAACAAAACCATTAAAATGGTTCATAAACCCCACGGCTCACATCACTTTAAAGACGGGTTTTTCATTTAAAAATTTAACTTAACTTAAACCATTAAAAGTTTAATGTCACTTGTCCTAAATCAAGAGACATCAATTTAATTTAAATCACTGGTCCTTACTCCAGTGATATCGTTTTAATTTACGTTACTGGTCCTTATTCGAGTGAGATCGCTTTTAAATTAAGTCACTTGTCCATTTCAAGAGACGTTTGAATCATTTAACTTATGTCACTTAAGTTTAAGAAATTAAACATAAGTCATTTATTTTAAATCATTTGAATTCAGTTATTTAATTTACGTCATTTAAATACAGTTATGTTATTTACGTCACTGATCATTGCTCTAGTGACATTTACTTTAAGTCTTTTATTTTTCTTTTATTTTTATTTTTATTTAAATCACATTTATCGTTTTATCACTTTTATTATTTTTATCACTAAAATAACTTAATAAAACTATAAAATGAATTTGAATAAAAATGAAAAGAAATGGACTTAAAATGAATTTGTAAGCTCACGGTATTTTGCCTTCATTTTAAAATGAATTTGTTATTTTTATTTTCCATTTTATTATTAAAAGTAATTGATTAAAATTGAATAAGTAAATGGAATAAAATGAATTAAAATGAAAATGAGTTATATTAACCGATTCGGTTGTTACTACCCAAGCATGGATTAGTGTAGGTTATTAAAATACTTGGACATTTAAAATTACATCACTTAAATATGATAAGTTGAATAAAATGAATGAAACCGACATGACTAACTTAAACCGAGTCTTAAATTCAGTTATCAGTTTTACATTTTTCACTCTTTATAAAATGAACTTAATGTTTTTATTTTAATAAATTATTAAAACGTTTTCACGTTTCTAAATATCACTAAATACAAATCGAACTTAACAATTTTGTTTTAAGAAATTATTTATGTCTTATAAAGTTATTTTAACGTTTTAAAAATCGCTAAATACAAATCGAACTAAACGACTTTGTTTTAAGAATTATTCGTAAGTTTGAAACTTTTTTAAACCTTTCTAAATATCACTATTTAAAAAACGAACTTAACGACTTCAAAACTAGGATTTATTTATACTTTAAAAACTATCTTTTAAGTTCTAAACTCCGATCCTCTAAGTACAAAATGAACTTAACGATTTTATTTTAAAATCTTATAAGTAGACTAACACTACAAACTTAGAAAATATTTTATCCTAAAGTTAGATATTATATATTCTAAAAGAACTATTAGAAATAATCTAAGTATAGATTGTTCATCTTTATTTATGAACTTAGAACTTAAACTTGGACATACTTAATTATAACTAAAACCTTAAACACTTTAATAATCGAACTACCTCTTAAAATAAAACACTTACTTGATTTTATGTGGTTACCCCACTTCTATTTTAACAAGTTTGACGATGTTGAAAAAGAGTCTATGCATGTTGAAAATGAAACGATATAAATAAAGTGAGTCATATATGAGAACTAATGATCGTCGTTACAAGGGCGTAATTAGTTAGGCAGTATGACCGTCATATCTTGGGTATTTTAGTTGAACGCGGTCTATTGAGGCATAGTTAGATAAGGTAGCCATATACGGGGACTATATCAGGAGTCGGACGGATACGTCCTATAATCCCGCCCCCACCGTCATCAATACGTTTGGAAACGTCCGTGTGATTTGGCCCTGTCCAATGTCATGCTATCAGGTATCTGTATGACCTAAGGTCTACGGATTTTGGGGTTTTACTTAAAGTGATTTCTCCAAGTTCGTATAAGGTATAGGAAATGTCGTCCCATCCGGGGATCCGTCGTTAGGTAGTAGTCGTTCTGTTTACTTAAAGTGACTACTAGTCGGTCTTTACCGACACTGTGGCACTCTCAATTATGCGAGACCCGTTCCTCATAAATGGGGGTGTTACAGTTAGGGAACGTTTCGGGGGAGCCATGGAAGCAAGAGAGAAACTGAGAGGATCGATTTGAAGAGAGTGAGGGTTTCTAGAGGGAGAAGGGGATTTTAGAGTGGGAGAGTATTTTTTGAAGAAATAAGGGTTTTGGTTTGATTTTTTTCGGGGTGTTCGTGTTTTGTAGATCCGAAGTCCGCTGTCAGACCCCGACGCTTGATCGAGCCTTCGCACGCTTGATCGAGCGATTCGCTCTACTGTTTTTGTTTCTATCTTTTTCCTTTTGTTTTGGACCGAGCCTTTGGGGGCTCGACCGAGGGGTACTTGTACGTACACTCAGTTGGAGAAATTAGCTCCCTTCCTAATTCACTCTCAAAATGAACAGAAAAACTAAGCTAAAAACTACGCTAAAAAGAAAACGTAATAAAATTGAACTAAAACATGCAAAATACCTACAAAGCCGGATTGCCTTCCGGTTAGCGCTGGTTTATGATGGTCCCGCACGACTGTAATGTCCCGAATCAGCATGTGGAAAGGTCGGACCTCAAATGAATCTCCTCAATGGAACCAAGAAAGGGTCTTTCACGATACAATTTGACACGTTGAGCATTCACCTTGAATCGTCGTCCATCATCATCAGCTTGAAGCTCGACGTAACCGAACTTACTAACCTCCGTAATCATGAATGGACCGGACCATCTGGACTTCAGTTTGTCAGGAAAGAGTTGGAGTCGGGAATTAAAAAGCGGCACCCGATCCCCTACAGCGAACTCACGAGAAATGATCATTTTGTCTTACCATCGCTTGGTCTTCTCTTTATAAATACGAGCACTATCGTAGGCCTTAAGCCTAAATACATCAAGCTCGTTCAACTGCACAAGTCTCTTGGCTCCACTCAGCGCGTGATCCAAGTTAAGCTCACGAATTGCCCAATAAGTTTTGTATTCAAGTTCAACTGGCAAGTGAAAAGATTTACCGTACACAAGACGGTAAGGAGCAGCACCAATCGATGTTTTGAATGCCGTTCTGTAAGCTCATAGAGCATCATCAAGCTTCATGCTCCAATCTTTGCGAATATTGAAACGACCTTCTCAAGAATAGATTTCAGCTCGCGGTTAGAGATCTCCACTTGGCCACTCGTCTGAGGGTGATAGGCCAAACCGCGGCCATGGGTAACACCGTATTTCAGCAGGAGCACATCGAAGCGTTTCTCATGGAAATGAGAACCACCATCACTAATAACAGCTCTCGGAACACCAAAGCGCGGAAAGATGATCTTCTTGAAAAGCGCAACGACCGTCTTTGCATCATTA
>JAUEKU010106367.1:0-12857 GCA_032274805.1 Gypsophila paniculata
GGATTGCTGGGGATAAGCATTTGTCGATATTGTCAAATACGGAGTGTTCAAATGTTAGAATCTCAAAAACCTTGAAAATTTTTATGGCTCGGTACTCAGGATGTCAAATTCTATTTTAAGGCTCTTGTACGCGCTAGCGTGGACAAGATTCCTCAATGACGTGTCTGGCAAATGGTTTGTAGATTGGGGAAATTGTAATCTTGTTATTGTATATTTGTACTATGAAACATAAATGGTCAAGGTTGATGTATTTTGTGTTGATTGTTTCACAGGAATGAAAATTTTAGAAAAGAATGAAAATAAACTAATTACATGATGCAATAGTTGTGTAAGTATATTTTTGTTAGAACTTTTTTTTTTTTTCTGTTATAATTTATTTTGTCATTGATATTTTTGTGTGAAGAGCCGTTAAGAGGGCAGGGATGATATAGACGTCTTTTTGTCGTGACAAGCCTTATAAGCAAGCTACCCTCGCCCGTTATATAAGTAGCTCACTATGCATGTACTTTGTGGCTGGTCTCGACCATGGTTGTCAGGTGTGTTTTAGGTGGATGGATGTGAAAGCAAGAGGGGGCACTAAGGATGCGAAGAAGTTGGTATTTTTTGAGAGGTCGTAGAGGGAACGGAGCGGTAAAGGAGAAGTGAAATGAAGAGAGAAAAGAAGAGGAAGATTATTGGGGGTTCGTTGTGAGGAAGGTGGTATTGTGGTAGTGCGGAATGGGTTGGGTCAGGTTTGTGGCTTTGAGACGTCTTCGTGCGGGTTGGAGTGGGAGTACCAGGGTAGTGTTGGTTGGATAGGTGAGAGGGATAGTAAGATTGGGTGTTGAACTGTTGATTCGATAGAAGAGACTTGAGAGCTAACTTTTAAGAAGGGCAAATTCTCATTTAAGACGGGGCGAGAAGGAGAGCAATTCTATTTGTGGTGTCTTTTGATTTTGAACCGTTACTCTAGCCTCTAGGGGTCTATTCTTGGACTTAATTTTAGATCATTTCAGTCCAATTCAATTTAGTTCAGTTCAATTATCGATGAGATATCATGAACTCGTGCGATATAGAGTAGGGCATGGGAGAGCTAAGAATCTACCACAATGCTAGCTCAAAGACACCAAGAATAACCCATTTTTTTCCTTGAAAAAATAAAAGATAAAGTTCAGTCTCTTTTGGACTTTTTTTAGTTAAATTAAACTGAATTAAATTCAGCTGGCTGAAACGAAGTGAGAATAAATTTGTTTTGAAAATAGTTGAAGTAGAATATATTTGAACTAAACTTAAGTGCAGAAGAACGAGGCCAAAACTTTGACACCGAGTCTCAATTTGTAGGACTAGTGACCACAGCTTGCAATCGGATCACGAGATTTATACGGAGTATCACATTGCTATTATGATTTATTCGTCAAGTTGTCTTCTATACGAGTATTTTATCGTTCTTTATCACTTTATTAGCTACGTCAACGCATCTTTGGAATATGAGAATGTCTGAATTCAGAACCTCAATACTTTGAGTACTAATGCTGCAATCATAAATTCAGTCTTTCTTAAGAATGTAGTAATCCTTTTTGTGCATCTCAACTTTGACACTTTAACTTCATAAATACACCTCATTGTACGCTATGAAAGTGACCACGTTAATACTTGTTTATTTATTTGATCCAATCATACTTTGCGATTTGGTTTGCAGCTTTTACTTCATTTGTTGTACTTCGAGAATGAGCATAAATCGACAAACCTTTCTATACATAAGTGTTAATTTCTAGATATCTACACCTTTCTCCTAATTAATCTGCATGGATCAAACTATACTTTATACAACAAAACAGTTAATTTACACGCATTCTCAAAATAGAAACGTAAAAAAAAAAACACGAGGCGTATTAAACAAAAAAAATGAAAAGAATAGTAAGTTGTGTAAAAATGAAGAATCAACACTTGGGTAAATCAGGAGGTGGAGGAAGCAACTTTTCATTAGGTTTGTGTCCATCCAATACAAGCCATGCCATCTCTAGTCCCCAGCTTGTGTGTACTTCATAATGACAGTGCATGAACCATACCCCTACAAGAAAAACGATAATAAACGTTCTAATAAGATCATTGTACGACTTACATAGGTCTTATAGTACGCTGTACAACGGTTTTATAGGAGACTAATTCTATGGATAGTCTTGTTGGCCTTTCATCGAGCTTATTTCTCTACCAATGAGTACCTTAATGGAACTTCGTCCTGTATTGTCTAACCTGGTTTTTGAAATATGTACAGTTCTAGTTTTCCTTAAGAGGGTTTTCCTAATGTCAAGCGAGAAAAATCCACTTATATGTCGTGTGATGAGACTAATTTGGAAGTTTAATAGGTTAATTCTATCTAAAGACGGTTTATGGATTTTTAGGATGGAATCTCATTGGGGGCGTTAGTGTTGGTCGCTCAACACTAACGCCAAAAAAGCATAATACTAGTAGTTTATCATAGAAAAGACAAGTCCATTTTTGAGCATCAAAATGCATTTAGAAGTTTTACCTGGATTGTCGGCTAAGAATCGAATAGCAACCCATCCGCCAACAGGAACACCGACAGTATTCCTTTCGACAGGGTCAACAAGATTGAACTTCGCAGGGTCTTTTTTAGCATCGTAATTCCCAAAACCTTGGCCGACAACAAAGAAGTTGAAACCGTGTAAATGAAGTGGATGACTCTCAGCACCGAGAATGCTAGTGTCTTGCATCACTAACTCGACACTAGTCTTATATGGTAGAACGATGAGTTGTGTACCGCTCGTGGCAAATATGTTATCCGGTGGAATCCCAGTATAATCGAACGAATTCAATGGACTATCAGGGAAATAGTCGGATGGATGTAATTGACCAGTGAAATGTGATTGGAGCAGAGCAATGTTGGGCTCTACAAACGACACGTTATTAACTGAACCTGCAAATTTACCGCCGTTTGGTCCATGGCAATTCTGGTGACGATTATCACAAGGCAGTGCCCCTAACCCGATTGTGAAGAAGAGCCTCTTATCGATCTTTTGTGGGACATTAGCCGGAAACTGAGGGGTGCCTAAGCTCCGAAGCTTAAGGGTAAAACTGGTAACAAAATTTGTGTCATCAAGAGCAGGTAAGGAAGGTTTATGGAGGGGAAGGTCTTTCATTCGCATAGCTTGATGGCGTGGATTGGAGGGAGATTCATATTCAAGAATGCCGGATACAAGTGAATTGTCGAAAGTAGCAAAACCGGTCACATAAGGCTTTGCTGTCATGAAAAATAAGGCGCGAGGGAATTGAGGCTTTGTGGTTAGGAGAACGTTTGTGGTTTGCCCTGGCGCGAGTACAAGTGTTTGCGTGTCAAATGGTTTGACGTAAACTGCGTCAACTTCGACTATTGTAAGGGTGTGGTCGGCAATGCTGAAGAAGAGCTGATCATTGAGTGCTGCGTTGATTAGTCGGAGCATGTAGGTCTTGCCTTGCTTCACCTTTAGCTTGAATGTATCTGTTCCGCAAATTTCACAGAGCACATTAGTTGATTGTATTTACTCCATGTTCTTTTTCTATCCCCTCAAAGTTACGTAGTACACGGTAACAATCTAAATTACGCAAATTGAGGGTGTTTGTCGAAAACAAAGGAATATATTCACCTTTAGCGGAGCAGCTGTACAGCGGTCCTGGAAGTCCATTGATGGTGTAAGCATCGGAAACACTTGGACCTCCTCCAGTTTGTGTAGCTTCATTCACGATCGACTCAATGTCACCATTATACCATTCTCCTATAAACAAAAACACGAAACCACCAAACTTATCAGCAGCAGCGAAAGCTTCAGTGCGTCAAAGGCGCACTCGCCCATAATACACAGTTCAGCCATGACATGAGAATGCACTAAGAAAGAGCGAGTTTTGAACAATTCATACCGAAAATTATAGGAACGTCCTTGTAAGGCTTAACGAACGGGTAAGAAGCCTTGTACTTGGGGAGGATGATCAGCGCTCCGTAAACTGTAGCTCTAAGCCATGAGATGTGAGCATGCCAGAAAAATGTACCTCTCTGTCCAACAATGGTGTAGTTGTATACATAGCTTTGCCCTGTTTGAATCGGACATTGCGTGATATAAGCCGGTCCGTCGGCCCAGGCACTCCTTATCTGCTTTATCCCATGCCTGCATGATATATGCCGGGCCGTTAGAGAGAACACACACTTTTGAACCGTTTTACCTTTTTTTTTTTCATCATAACTCGAAATTAAAGAATAATGAGCTTTGGACTTATGGGACGTACCAATGAAGAGTGATATTATTTGGGACACGATTGTTGACACGAATAAGAAGGCGGTCTCCTTCTCTAGCTACAATAGACGGCCCTGGAAATTGCCCGTTCACTGTCACAATACTCTTTGTATGACACAATCTTGTGACGGTTTTCATCACAACCTGAAAAGTTAATCCGTAAATGAAAATTACATCGAATACCATTAAAAACATTTAACATTTATACTCGAAATTGAGCCTACTAGAGAAGCATTGCATACGTACATTGAAGGTGTAATGGCGTGTGATCCCGTCAGCCTTTACGTTCAAAACCTGAACAACTGCGAAAAACACGAATGCTAGCAAAGAATGAAATGTAGCTCCCATGTCCAGTGTACTTCTACGGAGAATCGAATGAACCGTACATCACGTCGTCTTACATGAGGGTTCTAACTCTAAATGTGATACTTCGTTGTTCAAAGGCTGACCGTCGTACCTAAGACTTAGTACTTGTATAAAATACACGATACTCAAAAATTTGGATGATTGAGAAATGAGTTGGTAGGTAATGTAGAAGCTATAGTGAGGTTGATGTTTCATGAGAAAAATAAAGTGAATGATGGAGCTAATATATATAAGTAGTACAACATCGTATCTTGGCAAAGTTTAAAAATAGAAGGTATTTCGCAATCAGTTATCTAATATCACTTTTTTTGACTCTCTAACTATCTATTTAATATCTCTTCATTTATTGTCAATCTTTCAATTTCAAAGTGAAAGACGGTCTTTCACAAGAGGTACTGTCGTATCTTTATTTGGTGTTTGTGTTTGAAGAGGTTTATGGGTACATTGGGAAGAATGCATCGATAAAAACTTTTGACAGTTGTTAATCATTATTTGTAAGCAATCGTTTACAGTTGTTTAGATCAAATGGTTTCCATTTTACAGGATTGTCCTACTTATTAGGAGGCTTGTGTCCCATCATGAGAGTTTGGAATGGCTATGCGGTGATTGAAGTTATTAGCAACCAACTCTGATTTAATCATTTATTTATCGTTTTATTTTGAGATTAAATTTAGAATATCGGTTTGCTTCCCACGTAAATATCTTTTGATCCATTCATTAATCAAAATCATTAGTCCAAATCGACCTCTGTCCATATCATTGATTTTTATGGATCAAATTATAGTTTCATTCTCGTATAAAGAAAACGTTCAATTCACGACAAATTTCAAAATAAAAAGATATGCAAATAACTAAAACATAGAAATTATGGTATTTCAACTCATCAATTCAATCTATCCACTTCAATTTATGTGATCTCAATGTAGTTTTGTTCTTTAATTCGAATCAACCCCAATAGATTAAAAAGAACCAAGCCTTTATCTTTTACTCCGAAATAATCAAGCGTTTTCAAATGTATAAACAATGGAGTAATAATACTTCATTCACATAAATAATTTATTTATCTTTTGATTATTATAAAAGCAGTAAATATAATTAAAATAGTTTTTTTCCTTTTCATACGCTCTGATTTGATCATTTTATTATCAAAAATCATTTGGCAAAACCTACCTCTCCGGTCCCTACCTCATCGATTTTTGTGGAACGATTTTTTTGTTTTTTTTGTACAAAACAAACATCTCTGTATACTCATTTCAAAATTAAAAAATAAACAAGTGTATACTCATTTCAAAACTAAAAGTAAATAAGAGTTCGAAATAATGAGGTAACATTATATATTAATTGTTTTTTCAAACACAAAAAATACTAAGCGATTATCATGAGTCTAAGAACATTATGACAAAAGAAACTTAAAAAGTTAAAATCCATCATCAACATAATATGCAACTCACATCTAATAATTATTACGGATACAAGAGATCTCGCCAGTTCCTTCATTCCATTGAATTAACTCAATTTGATTATTTTTCCTAGAGTTGATCACGGACAAGACAACCCGTTAGGTCCGCCTTGTTCAGCCCAGTAAAGAAGCGATTTTTAACGAGACATTTACACAAATCTACAAATGTCCGACCCGCCAAGCCGTCCCGAACCATTTCCCACTTGTTTGAGGACCGAAAACTCAAGTTAAGCGCCTAATCCAAACCAACACTTAATCACCTCTAATTTGGTCAAACTAAAAAGTCAAAGTAGGGATGTCAAAACCCATTTGGATTTGTTAAAGTTTTCTTAGATAGAAGAGATTTATTTGACCATTTGACTTTATTTATAATCCACTAAATTACTACCACTATTAAGTGAAGTGCTTACAAAGTATGAAAAAGGCAAAACTTAAGGGAGCTAAGCATGCATTAGTGCATGCAATACGAGTGAAATTTTCAAAGGAACACGGACCAAATTATGCGCTATATTAATTTTAGAAGTTCAATTGTAAATTTTAAGTTATGAAGCTGTAGCTCATCGTGTGATTTGATATAACTGTTCTTTTACGCTATTTATATATACTTAAAGCGACGGCGGCGGCTGAGCGTGTATATTAGTCGATCTAGATGATCGTTTGGATCTAGTTTGAGATTATTTGCGTGAGTTTATGAATTTGTACTACAAAATCTTTGAATCGAGAGAAAAATCAAGGGCACTAAGCTAGAAGATCAGCACGATAAGTCGATATTTATACGTGTTATTATCCTTTTAGAAAACTATTTTAATGTCGTCTTTATATTATTTGAGCTAAAAATTATAAAGTATAATTTTTCGCATTGTAGATTTAAGTTACTCCTATATTCTTTGTTGCTAATAAGTCGTCTTAGTTATATAGTTATTTAATTATGTCACAAAAATAACAAGTCTTCAAAAAAAAAAAAAGAATTGGAATGCGACTAAATTTATCTTTGTGACATACATTGCAGATCTGTTGTAAAATAAACATAGACCAAAAGAAAACTAAAATGCATGATAAGGAAATTAACGAATACTTCTTTATGTTCCACCCAATTGTATACATTTGTTTTTTGTTTGTTGTTTTAGGTGAAATATACTCCATAAATGTTCAAATTAAATGAGATCATTGTACGCGTACGACAATCTATTTATGGAGTAAAAATGACCACTTTAAGTGTCCATTTTAAAACATCCAAACATGGTCAGTTGTCACAATAAGTGTTAAAGTGATCATGATAAACATTAAAGTGATCATTTTTTCTTCACAACCAGGGAAATCGTACGGATACGAGTGTTGTACAACTGAGTATACGGATACAAGTGTTGTACAAAAGAGTTACTCATAGGTAAGAGTGTTGTAATCAATGAAATGACCTAATAAATACCATTTCATTTATTTACCCAATGGAAGGTAACATATACGATGTAGAATATTTTAATCTTTTATCAGTATAAATCATAGACACAGATAAATAACTACAATCAATTGAAACCGTTTAAAATAATGGAAACATCTGCTATTATATAGAACCGAGTAAGTAATAAACCGTAAATATTAAAAAGATACTCGTAATATCAAAAAGAAATTGCATTGGATTGAATTTACAAATAGTATTATTATAAACAATAGGATTAACTTTACAATCAACTTCAAAGTGATGTACTCCCAACACTCTATATATAATCAATAGCAAAGGAAATTTGGAGACATCAAAGTAAATTTGGAAGTGAAATTAATTTATTTGTCAACTTGATTAAGTTTGCCAAGCCCATTGCAATTTTGGCACACAATTTGAGCTTGATCCTTACGAGCTGCATTGGCTCTTAGCGTCACTCCTGATTTCCTCACGAAACCGGCTCCATCGCATTCCGGGCATCTGTTTACATATTTAGTTCATAACGACTTTGATTAGACAATTACGACTGCGACCGAGATTTGAACAAATTTCTAATTTGTTATCTGACCGGCCTCGCTCTGTTTTAACCAACCCGGCCTATTATATTTACGATTAGAAAAAAAAAAAAAAATAGGTCAATTTGGCTAAATGAACGAAATAGAGGAAATAGTATCTTTATCGATAAATTGAAGATGAGAAAATTAAGTTGGCTAGTAATGGTCACGGTAGGTGACCTACTAATGTGTATAATATTGGGTATATATGTTAACCTATAGCTAGTACGGTCGTGTTGTCTTGGACTAATAAAATTGTGTTACGAGAATTCTTGAATTGAACTAAACTGAACTGAAAAAGAGAGAGCTTACGTATCTTTACGAGAAAAGAGAATGGGGAAGGCAGTTCCAAGCAATGCAACAGTGACTGCTCCAGCAATCAAATACGTTGTGCTATCTGAAGACATGTCACCCACTGCTGCCGTCACGGTTAACCTCTTCTTCCGGTTCAATCCCGACTGTCGAACTGTCAAAAATGTGGGACCCACAACTGAGGTACCGGCTGCTGTCGCCGGTCGCTTCAATAATGGGGTGTTGTTAGCTAGGAAATGTGACTTCATGGAAGTAACAGAAGCCATGAGGTTTTGTAAATAATGTAGTGATTAGTGATGAAAGTGTTGATGAAGTTTTGTTAGCAGAAAAATATGAAAGAATGGAATTTTATGGATAAGGCCATGTCATAAGAGAGGATTGCGAAATACTTGGCTGTTTGGATAAGGTAATGTCCCACCTCATGGGACGAGTTTAGAGGTGGCGGAATGAAATCGAATTTGAATTATGGATTAGAAATTATTTGAATCGATATCTGATGGTAACTTTGAAAGATTTAATATAAATATTTATCGGAAATTTGAAATGAACAAAACTGAACCTAAACTTAACTGGAGCACTATTCTATGTTCATTTACATTTCATAATTATCGAAAAAGAATTGTGATAATTGAGGTGCCCTCTTGTCTTACAATATGTATTCGTACTAATAATACAGATGGATGCAGATGCCAACTAGATTAATTGATAAAGTCATGGGCTAGTACTTTAATTCTCGTCTTAATTAATTGATTGATACTTTATTTTGAAGTTTGAAATATGTAGTCAATAAAGCCCAATTGGACCAAAAGGCCCACGGCCTTGAACTGGCTTATAAAAATAGGCCCATTCTTTTGGCTTACCTGACCCTATCTGTACACTTGGACCAAATTTACTGTCTTGGCCCAACCCATGGTCACTTCTAGACTCCACGCAACAAAAACACCCAACACAGAGGGCATGTAGCCGCTAAGTCACTCATGAGTCATGACCCCTCCGTTCCAGTCATTTGTTTACTTATTTTAAAATAGGTTTATCATTTATTTGTTTATTTTTCTATTTTAGATACTCATTCATTGGGTTTTTGAGTCCCCTCCCCCTTATTGTCCACTTATGGTTGGTCCTCACATTCCTCTTTGGTCCTTGTGCCAAAACCAAATGTAAATAAATAACTGGAACGGAGGGGTTAACAACATTATTTAGAAAACAAATATATCCAAAAGAATCATTTAAGATACTTTGTTCCATTTTGTGTCTCTTTTTCTGTCCCACTCACTTCTGTATTTGATAATAATTGACTCCTTCTCAATCCAGTATGCGTCTTTAACAATTATATCGTCAAAATAACTATATAGAGTATATTAGAAGAATAATATAGTGTGATATAAGATGAGACACAAAAGTGAAACACGTAATTTCAAACAACATTCACATTTCATAAAATATGTGATGTGAGGTAAGAGGGGAGTGTGAAAAGAGGGAATGAAAAGAAAAGAAACGAAACCAAAATGGTAACCAAAATTGGAAAATAACAGGCGTGACATGCATCAAAAATAAATGTGGCCTGATGCAAGCCATGATTTACTAAAAGCACTTCCACATTTCACTATCATGATGAATCATACCCGTTTTTTACTATACACTTTCTCCTTTTATTTATTGTCACTCTGTATACAACTGTAAATTTCTATAGTTGTTAATTTGTGAATATGGCTGTCTAGATGAATCAAATTAGTGAAACTTAGATGGTATTTAACTACGTAAACATCGATCTAGTAGATAGTATATCATGTCATCGTACATATTAGTAAAAAAATTATACTTTGTTGATTGTGGAAATTATGTGCAATTTCTAATTTCAAATTGAATAGGATATATATAATGCATAATAACTTGGTACACTTGATGTATATACGAATCATTTGTTTACGTGTATTCGCATTTGTAAACTTTAATCAATTTGATTATTAATCTTTCTCTCTTTTGAAAAAAAATGAAAGATAATATGGACTAGATCAATCATTTATATTATTTCACGCAATCAGACATATAACTTTTCAACCAAAAACTTACCAAAAAGTGTTTGTAAACATCCATTTAAAAATAACACAAATACTTGGGTTAGACGATCTCACCATAAAATTAGTGTGAGACCTTTTACTGTTTTACATAAGAATGTAATTATGTAGGTAGTTAAATTTTTTTTCTTGAAAAAACAGTAGGTCTCACATGAGAGCTGCCGTTAAAAAAAATAACAATTAACTGAGACAGAACAAATTTTCATTAAATTTTTTTTGTTTATCAAATTAAAGCGACAAAATAATTCGATAACGACATGCATACAAAAAGCGTACTCCGTAGTTTTAAACAATATCAATCGAGTCAGAAAATAATAGTGTCGGTAAAGCAATAGAGCATATACAGAATATACTCGAAAGGTATAAGTGTATAACAATGACCGTTCCATTATAGAGGAATATACACTTAAGTATCGTCGTAGGTGAAGTCACATCACCAAAGTGTTTTATTGCATTGTGCAATGTAATGATCCACATACAAGAGATATTCCACCTCGAGATAGAGTTAGAATGTAGTACAAGTAGTATTGAATTTGTATTAGGTTGCTTGATGACGTTGTTCCGCTGGAATTCACTTCACTTTTAATTTACTCCTTTGAGTCCACTCCTCGAGATACGTTTTGAAATGTTAATGTCTTTAATTAGACTATATTATAAAAATATGTCATCTAATTATAGTTTCTCTTATATTATTGCAAAAAATATGAAAGATTATTTATCTTAATGAATAGTGTCGGATAAAATTGGAGCGTTGATATGAACCAGGAGTAATATGCCATAGAATATTCAGTATGATTAGATGAAGAGTGGGAATTTCATTTAATTTCCACTACATGTGATGTGGAGTGAAAGCAAACATTTTGTGTACGTTGATTTTGATGGTTTAAGAAATGAGTTTTCGTGAAATGATATAGTAGTGCGCAGGACACTTTTAAGGGTCTAGTAAAGTGAGCTATCAATGAAACGTGATGAATGTGTGAAGCAATGAATAGTGTAACGAAATGAAAATAACATTACGTATGTACGAACATAGAGATATGAAGAAGATGCAAGAGAAATATGGTTTTTGATTCTCATACATACATCAACAGTTGTACGTCTCTCGTCGCAAGTGTCAACGACCTCACCCTAACGTTGGCGTCAACAAGTAGTGGCCGGCGCAACGCATGTGGTGGTAGATGGTGGTGGAGTAGGTGGATGATATAGGAGGTTGATTGCGTTAGAGCTAGGAGAAAGGAAATAGCTATACAATAAAAAGTAAACTCCTATTCGAAATTCTCTTTTCCCCACACTCCCACACTAGTTGTTCGCTCCTAAGTTTTTCTAGCTTCATGTGAGAAAAATCGAATTGTTTACGGGTTATGTTTCAGGGTCCGACCAACAAATGCTCTAATGAAAACAAAGTAAACGTACTCCATTCGACAAAAAATCGGAATCAAACTAAACAAGATGAAATTACAACAAAAATGTAAATGATTAAAGAAGAAGATAACTTTTATTAGAACAATGAATAATTCAATTCATTTAGCAGTATCGTAATTACAATTGTTCTTGCACATTCACCACAACTACATACCTTCCAAACCTAGTTACTCTAACCTTTGCTTCAGATTACTTCTTCCAACTTATTAACTGTAAATTCTAATTGCATAAATTTCTCCCGACTATCACTCTATCAATGTGTTTATGTTGGTATAACTATTTACAAACTAACTAAACGAACACTACTACGATGAGCAATGTCACACCCGGCCAGTCTCTTTCCAATCGTCTCTCCACAACAGTCCAAAAGAGACGGCCCCACATCCTAAGATTCAAACCCAATTCAAACTCCTTTAGACACCAAAGGAAGCCCCTCCTTCATTCCGACTCCTTAGAACCAAACTCGAACCCGAACCCCCTGTCGTCCTCCTCCGAAACAACGACACTAACCCACGAAAAACCCTCCCTAAACCCCTCCCACCACTCCTCCTCATTCCACGTACCGGCCACGACACCCGTCTGACCCCACCACTCCCCTCAAACCCGGCATCCATCTCCGTATAAACAACCGGAAACTCCCTATCACCGTCACCACCACCACCACCACTTCCAAAGCGCCCGACAGCAAACCCGCCACCAGGCAGCCTCCAAATCCGCAACCCGACCGTATCCCCACCCGCATTGTCGTCCGGTTCACTCGGTAACTTGAACCGACAAACCGGGCACGAATTGTTCAACATTAGCCACGGGAAAATACAGTCTGAGTGATACACGTGCTGACATGGCAACTCCCTGACTTCGTTACCAACCTCGAGTTCATCCTTACAGACCGCGCAATGGGACCTGCTTAGCAGCAGGTCACATTGCGCGATTTTCACAATTGGGATGCTCTCAATTGTGGCCTTA
>JAUEKU010106477.1:0-12857 GCA_032274805.1 Gypsophila paniculata
GAGCCGAGCTTTGACCGAGCTTTGACCGAGCCGAGCTCGAGTTGCTCGCGAGCTGTCTCGTCTCATTATCACCCCTACTCAAAATCATCACCTTCGATCTTTTTCATCGCGCTTGTGACAAAATACCATTGCGACACGAGCGTGTCCATAGGGTTTCGACTAATATATATAACCCTACAGCCTGAACCCTTGATGGATTCAGGGAGCGAGGTGTAGGGCAAGTGCGTATGGAGTAGTCTAGGTGAAGGGAGATCGTCTAAGTGTTGTGGCTTGGGATAATCAAAGGCGTTACCATACACGTCTACCTCCAGACGGTAGACGAGTTCATGAGGGTGACTAGTAAGCAAAGGAGTATGCTTAACATCATACTTTTCTCGGTTCACGATCGAGAAGAGCAAAGATTTCAACCACGTGGTGCCAGTCTTTGGAAAGCTCGCGACAATAAGATCAGTGTCGCGAGCTTGAAAGTATCTTTGGAAAGCGAGGATGCTTGCCAAATAGTTGGAATAGTCAGGACACCAAAATCCTTGGTACTTAACCAGTCTGAAGTTACTGCTTAAGTACGTTTTCGGTAGGTCTTTTGTGAGACGTTCAATTTCGTCTCTTTCGACGAGCAATTCATCATGGGTTTCGGATTGGTTTGTTGTTTGTTGCTGCATTTTTTTGGACTTGCAGAAATAATTGTACAAGCAGAATGTTAAAGAGAACATAATAAAGGAAGTACGAGTGGTGTTGATCGGTGACGTTCACCGAGTAACTTCTTATCTTAGGTAGAAATTGTGTATCAGTGTGCTCAGATTTGTACACGTACTGTATATTATTGACATGATTTTCCTGTGTACTAATTGTGCACATTCACAGGGATTGACGTATACTCCCTCCAATTAACACCTGTCATCCACTATTCACAACTCAAGAGAAAATCGATTATTTTCGACAATCTATAAAAGTAATATAGTCATGTGAAATCTTGTTAGATTCGTCTCTAGAATTATAATAATAATATCACTCTTTATTATTTTTCTAAAATACAAAATTAAAAATATTTAATTTACAAATTGTGTGTGATAAGCCGAATGTTGTGTTTGGTCTTGAATGGAGGGAGTATAAAATTCGCAACTCTCGGCTTATTAAGTGAATTTACAATATTATCCCAGATATTTGTAACACAACTAATCCGACCAATTTTTTAAATCTCTCTACACTTGGTCAATCCGACCAATTTCCATAACTAACCAATCTAGTGAAGCAAGTGAGCAAGGAATTATAAATTGACTCGATCAGTTAGCTCGTCGAAAACTCCTTGAATCTTGAATATTAAGAGACTAAAAAGGCGCAACACTCCGATTCTTGGATTTACCTCGTGTATCAAGTCCCAACACTCGACACAGTAACATTGGTACTAACACAGGGCCGCTTCAATTTAAGCATAAGATACAAAGATTCTTACAAAATCACCGAGTTCGACATTTGGGTATGCACTCGTATCCGATACTTTTTACCAGGTTTATGTGACAGCCAAGATATAGGAAGGTGATTGAAAGAACACTGGTTACACAGTATACACCAGAAATGGCCACCACAACTCGAAACCATTTCAGTAAAGCCGTGTTAAATCCTTGTACAACAACAGCAGGACCCTAGAACTAGTTCTATTACTCAAAATGATAAGTTAGTCACACTTGACATTACTAGATAAATTACCACCATTTCACTACTATAGCAGCAGCATCATGGTGTGTATGTCGATTGCTCATGTCTATCTAGGAGCCTAAACTTTGCGACCTACGGAATAATTGAATACACGAAAGCTCCTACATATGGCACAAAATGAACAAACTTTTCTGTTTGTTCAACCTCTCTACCACTCAAAAGTAAAGACAGATTCGACTTACACTGCCATGCAAAAAATGGTTTAAGATGTGGATGAATGTGTCGCGTCAGGCAGGATTGTACCGTAGATGTTGTTCGTAGAAGTTGATCAGCTGTAAGCAGAAGAAGAGGTTTTAGGTTAGATAACATAATTTTACACGAAATATTTCTCCCTTTGTTCACTTAAATTCACAAACTTTGCTTGTGGATCAAAACATAGGAGATGAAAAACATGTGAGAAGATTGTTTCCACCCAAACAGCTGTGCTATTGTGAGCTACTCCGTACATCTTAGCCGAAGTGAAAATGTAGTGAATTGGTATAAATGTCCCAAGAAAGAAAAATATAAGGACTCCAAATAAATAAAGGGAGTATATAGAATGGTACGATATCACGTAGTCAAAAGAAAATACCAGAAGCGGGTTGGTTGCCTTGAGAAATTTGTTATCGACCATAACTTCCTTCCCATCAGACCTAAAAGACAGAATGCAGTGTCTATGAAACCCAGAGCCTTCAAAGTGTTAATTAAAATCCATTTGAAGTGCCCTACAACTGTATTAGAAATCTGACCAGAAGCTACGAATCATATCAGTGATCAGAGACCAAGTTTTTCAAGATATTACACAGGCATACTACTACTCCGTGTTCTTTTAGTCTCGGTCTTTAGTATTGATAACTTTCAAATAAGTACTCCAAGAAATCAAATTAAAGCATGTTGAAAATTGGCTGCATGCAAGACCAGAGCTCCATTGAGGAAGCATCGTCAAGCATTTAACAGCATTATCCATTTGTTTCACGGAAAAGTTCTTACAATTATAGAAATTGTAACATTTTGAATACAGAGAAAAGGGGGGAAAAGGAGGAAGACAGAGTGACAGGTCATGCAATGATGCAAGCAAAAGTTAATTCTTTGAACACAAAGTTCACTCTTGTTTTTTCCCCATTTTTACACGTTTATGTATCGGAAGCAAAACCATCATTTGCGACAATATAGTGAAACTTCAAATGGTAGATCTCTCCTATCAACTTCCTGGCACTCACTCTCTAATTTGCACCCAACCTTCACCACTGGCCACAAAATTTCCCCAACCACCAATTAGTCCATACCCCATAGCTCCTTACCTAGTAATCGAAGATGTCATGATGAGGGATTTCAGCATTCGGAATGACTTGAATGTGATAAACTGATCAAGTTTGTTTTCTACATTCCTTGACTATAGACGTAAACAGAGGTTAAATAATCATTCTTAGTTCACAATTTAACTTATTTCAGATCCCATGGTCATCTGAAAAGTTGCTTGTGACACCACAAATTACTAACAACGAATGAAGGCTACTTCACGAAATAAGAAGCCCACACAGTTTTTAAGACTGAGATGCACAAACGATTTAGTGAGTCAATTTAGTTGATCCATCATATTTGAAACTAAAGTCATCGAATACGAGTAGATGATAGTGAGTCTTCAGATCCAATGGAAATGAAAAAAAAAACTCATATCTTAACGAAAAAATTTGGGGATGGTATGATCTAAGAAACAACCATCACAGAAAAATGTTGATAGGAAGAACTAGGCTGATCATACCTCAACGCCACAAATGTCACTGCGACATCCTGAACATTGTTTGTCACAGATGCTGAATAGCGTATAGGCTTGATGATTTTGGTGATAAAAGAACTCCGGGAAGTATCAGATTTCTTCTTTCGGGAAGCATCAGAATTCCCTACCATTAACTGTTCGGCTCTTTCTGAAGTGCCAGCATCAAATGGTAACGGGGTACCCAAGCCATCTGTATCAAAAGATGTTTCATCCTGCATGAACCTGCGGACAGAGCCCGATTTCCTTCGCTGTGCACCTCTCCGTTGATTGCTTTGACCTGCTTCTACACCGGTGTACTTGGACAGTTCATTAGCAGGTCCATTTCCTTCTATTTGCATAGGCTTTTCCAAATGCGCATCTGAATTCCTTCCGCTGACTTTTTGACCGGACAGTTTTACTGACTCGGGATGATCTTTTTCATGGCTAACAGCAGTCGGAGACACACTCACAGAGCCATTGCAATCAGATTTGTTGACAGCTGTACATCTCTGTATTGCCTCATCATGCTTTACAACTATATCAACCATACCTGGTTGAGGGTGGTCATCGTTGGAGTTATCTAAAGCAGCAGAATTCGGACGTTCATTACTAAGTGATAGCTTAACCGGTGAAATTTTGCTCTTTGTAGCACCATAAGAGTATTGCATTTTCTTCTTTTGCTGGGTAAATTTCAGTTTGCGCTTCCGAGAATTCTTCTTTTGCCCAGACTGCAAGCTATATATCCAACAGAGAAATGCTTTAACCTATTGTCACCATCAATATAGGATAACACGATAACTCATGACGGCGATAAAATAAGCTTATCAAAAAGCCAAAGGAAAAAAAAAAAAACAAACACCTCTCTTCATATGCCTCGACAACATCAGGACATGTTTGAAGATGGTCAACAGGCTCCCAAGTGTTAGCGCTTTCCGGCCAACCACGCCTGTATCGGCCATAAAACCAGTCAGACAAGAATCTTCGCCTATTGTTGATGAGAACCAACTACAACCATTTTCCTCAACAAATTTACCTTGGTCCTCAATTTCGAGAAAAAGGTCACTAGTTTTCTGCAGAAATTTGAAATAACAAGGTGAAGTGTTCCAAGATTTGTACTTTAACCCCCCCCCCCCCCCCCATACAAAGAAAAGCATTAACATTATACCTACAACTCATATATGCGTTCATGAACACCATTAACATTACACCAGTGCCCCTACAAAGGCTCCTTTCCAAGTAGGGTTCAGTGCTTAGTTTTAAAAGGTGTGAGAAGCACCAAGGCGGTGAGGGCCCATTGCGATGAGGTGCGAGGTGCAAAGCGCAAGACAAAAGTGTGCACCTTACGTACACAAGGTGCACTATTTCTAGGAATAAATTTATGTTTCAAACAAAATTTTGGGCAGCAATACCCCTTTCTAGATTTCGAACTTGGCTGACAAACTAAAAGTAGGCATAATGAACCAAAGCTAACAACAAAAAGATAACATATCACAACAACCAATTGCACTGTAAAACACAACCCAGTGAAAGACCAGAGACAAACGACTTAGAGCACACAGTTGCTCACAAAATCCTTCATCACAACTCACAATCGACTACTACTTTCACGGACAATGCCATAGGGTTTAGTCAAAACATATGTTACTAAACTCGGCCACAAGTGTCTGACACGGCTATTTTGTAGTATAATAGTTCCCTGTTGTTGGTCTAATACAAAGTGTCGGACACGCACAACGAAGCAGCATTTCAAAATCAAACAACAAAACGATTGAAAAGAATGAAAGCACAAGAAACGAGAACGAAAACGCACCATTTGATCAAATACTGTGGCTCACCCTGCAACAAAATACACCGAGAAAATCAGCAACAATATAACAAACCTTACAAAATAAAAGCAACAAAATTCTCAAAAATCACAAAACAAACAGTAGGAGTAACAATGTAAGTAGACAGATTCGATTCTCAAATCAGACCGTTGTACAAAATATAACAACACTTAACGCTTATCGTGACCTAATAACTAAAACATGACTGGACTATAATTTTAAGAGTCACATATAAGTCAAAATCTACTAGAGTACAACTAAGTCGTACGCATAAAACCGTCTCATAAACAGAATAAAACACAAAACAAACCTTACAAATGCGACGTTTACGAATAGCTTCAACCTCAAAGAAACCATCAGCAAGGTTCTGCCGCTGAATCATCTGCTCCTCCGTCGTCGCCGCCGCATCCGCTTCCTCCTCCTTCACAACCACCTCACTCTCTCTCTCCTCCACGTCATCATCATCCTCCTCCTCCTCCTCCACCTCTTCTCCTTCCTCCTCCTCATCTTCCTCTTCTTCATCTCCGCCGCCGTCGGGACGGTGCGGTGGCGCGTGGAGATGAGACGAGTGGGAGAGAGTGAGTGAGTTTGACGCGGTGTTAGGGTTTGACATTACTATCACCTCGGGAGGTGGTGGTGGTTGCGACGGCGGTGGTGGCGGCGGCGGTGGTGAGTTACCCAGGCTGGTTAAGTGGATATTTTTATTGGTTGGATTAAATAAGTATGACATGTAATAATGATGATAAATAAGAAAAGTGGGTTTTTTAAACTCAAATTAAAATTTGAATGTGAGATGCAACTCCGGCGTTTTCTTTTTTCGATTTCTCTTGTTTCTAGGCTTGGAATAAGATTGTAAGTTTCGTGATCGTCTTTCACTTTTAAAATGAGTTGATAATAAATTGAAGTTCTAATTAGTGTTTAGTATGATTATTAAGAAAATTGAAAAAAAATAAGAATATTCATAGTCTTTTCTGTAATAGGGAAGTTTTTGTGTGTGAATAAAAGGTGAAAAAGTAAGGTTATTTAAATTTTGATATTTTTAATGGTAAAAATTGATAAATTTGAAAATTGGACAAAATGAGTGAAAAGCATAAGAAGAAATTAGGGTTAAATGAGTAAAATGGAAGCCACGATAAATTTTGAAAATAAAGCCTTTGTTGTATTACTTATGTCTCGATCGTATGTTTATCTATCCTTATTGCGAGAACGGACTTTAATCGCCTATTTTTTTCCTATGTAAATATATTATTTAAATCATGAAAAATAATTAGCAAAAATGAAAATCAAATTTGATTAGGAGAAAATGTTGATAATATTACACGTCTACAAAGAAAATGTTTCATATACACTCAACATGTCTTAATAACTGGATGAAAAGTTGATCTAATTGATATTAGGAAAATTTAACAAGAATAAACCAACCTATCAATGATCTTCTGTAAATATACCAACTTTTTGTTTAATTATGAATAAACCAATCTATTGAGCCTATGTTCCAATATTATACTCGGCCTATATTTTACCTGTTATATCAGGTAAATCAACAGGTACCAACCATAAAACCTGTAAATTGCCCCCTCTCTATAGTTTTACTAATCTAATTTCCACCACCATCCTTCACTCCTTATGACCAGTATTGACAACCATCGCCGACATCCTCCACCGTTACCCAGCAACCTATCGTCGGAGGGATTCATTCCTTTTGTTTTTCTTACTTTTTTCTTACATCTTTTCAATTGCCAAAATGATTCAAGTACTAAAAGGATGTTTGGTAAAATTAGCATTAGCTAAATTCTTGAAACGATCTCGTACTTGAATTTTTATGCGCTGAAATGCTGTTTGGCTGGCGTGGTTTGCTGATTACTCTTTACACAATCAGCTTGTCGTTACGATTGGAACTTGGGATATTGCAATTGAGCAATTTATTATCGTACTAAACACTAATTTGTCGTTACTATAAATGTTGTAGGCTATGTCACATACTCTCGGGTGTGATGAGGTTTTTGGTAGTGTGGTGTATTGTCACAGTGGTGGTTGTCGGTGCTGGGGTGGTCAGAGATAACTCGGTGATGGCGGCGGTGGGTGGTTATTTTGGGTGGTTTGTTGTGGTTTTGCATTTAAATTTAAATAAATAAAAAACAGAAAACGAAATGGGTGTACAAAGTTTAATTATGGGGAGTAATTAAATATGAAAATGGTAAATAATAGTAAAAAAAAAAATTCACCGGTTGTTCAAGTTACCGGTCACCTGGTATAATTTTGGAAGAGAGGCTTAATAAGTTGGTTTATTCAGAATTAAACAAAAGGTCGGTATATTTATAGAATTATAGAAGATCCAGGTTGGTTTATTCTTGTTAAATTTTCCTTGATATTAAGCTAAATCTTCCAAACGTTGTCTCAATAATTTTTTAACTTTATGTGTTTGGAAATGAGTATTAATCCGTCATTTTCTTTGGACGAAACTTTAAAATTAATCCATAAAAATTAAACAAGGAGAATAATATTTGTATGGGCTACTCATTTTGGATGATATATAAATCAAATTTAATTCTTGTGAAAACCAAAAAAAAAAAAAAATAACTCTGTAAAGGATGGACACAAAGGAGTGTCATAAAGCTTAAAAGCAAAAATTTCAGTCCGTGGGCAGATATCTGAAAATGAAACGACATTTTCAAAATTTAGGTTGCGAAGAAACATTCTACTTGACAACATATCCAATTGCTAGAGAAGTTTAGCGCTGGAGAGCAAATTCAATCAGGCTTGATAACTATCTCGTTTCCCCGGAATACAATGCACAATGCGTAACTAATCGTTTGATAAAACTCAGCAAATTTGCTAAAGCTGAAACCAAAAAAAGGTGAGAGAATGCGGACATGACAGCAATATAAAGCACGACACACAATCTCACAGATTAGTTTAAGACTTCTGGCCTTCTTCTGCAGCTGCTTCAAAGGTTTCACCAGCTACAAGATCTGGAACCTCGTCGTCATCCTCGTTGACAGTATCTAGACCACTGCCATCAGGGTTTGCATTAGGTGAACTCTTCTTATATTGCTCTGCAAGCTTCATCAAGTTGTCCAAGTTATCCGGTCCTGTAATCCATTGCACAGATATATTCCATAATTATAATTATCAGATAATAAAGCAATAATCATGAATTAATATTCCTGAAAGACAATTATAAAGAAAGTCAAGGGGAAAATTGGCTGGTGACGTACCCAGTTGGTTGATAATGCCGGGAAGAATATCTTGTAACTCTACAGAAACAACAAGAATCATTTAGCTTTTTCCGAGGGAAATAGGGAAAGAAACTAGATTACTGTCTATAGCGTTTACAAGTTATAATGTTCCAATTTGACATTGATGGTCAAGTTGATATTGGTCAACCACCGCAGCCCATGGAGAAAATAAATTCAGGGACGAGATAGAATATCATTAAAGAACATCAATCTCAATCATAGATGCCAAACAACAACGGAGCAGTAAATAAATGAAAGAAGGTACTTACTCTTGGTTTGTGGTGTACCACTGACAACCCAAGTATTGGCTGCAATAGAAGCTTGAACTGAAGGGAGAAAGAAGCCCACATCAGAAATGAACAATGGATCAAAAAATTAAAATACTTCCAACAGGATAAAACAATGTAACTCACCTTTAGGGGTTTGAAACTGGATAACATGATCATCCTTGAAAATATTCACTTCCTCAATCGCAGGAATAGAGTTCACTCCTAGTCTTTTCAGGGTGCTTTGCAGCCTTTTGTCATCTGTGGTAGTAGTTTTGTGAACGGCCTTCTTCTTTCTGCAATCTCAAGTGAAAGAATGCTGATGCGAACTTTAAAATATGTAAAATTGGAATTATAAATTTATGTGGAAAAAAAGACTTCACATGGGAAAAACTTGAAGTCGGAAACAAAGGCCAGCTGTACATTTGACCATTCAGAGAAAAACATGTGCCAAACATCACAAGCACGCTCAAGCCCAGAGGATCTCGTGACACTGTATCCTTTTCATTAGACTAAACTACATATTGGTTCCGATGATATGAGACTCGGATAACTCCATATGTCATATACACAACTGTTGAAAGCAGACTTAAGAAAAACAGCAATGTCACACACTCACACAGTGAAACAAAATCAACAGGACATGAAAATCCACCTCCGCAAATGCATTGGGGAGTAACATTTGAATTAGACTATTCACTGTTAACACAGTACACACAAGTTACTCCATCAACTCACTTGGTTACATGACCTATAACCGCCACTCCGAACTTCAAGATATGACGAACACGACACTCAACACTTCATTTTAGCCAAAAAAAAGTGATTTTTGGTCGCAAAATAGCTGTGTCAGAGCAAGCTCAACCAGCAGCAACCAGCATGGTTTCAAAACCAACTCAACTCCAAACAAAGCTGAAGGTGAACAATGTATAAGATTTAAACCACAAAGTTCAAATAAAATGTCGCAAGATACATCCTAGCAGGCATACCAAAACAACAATTAAAGGGAAACGAAATGTCGAAATCACAGTGTTTATACCTTCTCACGCTGCCTTTTCCACCAGTGCGAACAGCACCGGCCATCTTCATGAGCTTTTCTACATTCATCTGTAAGAGACACGGGCACAGGAGTACGTCAATTGGCTGAAAATTAACTACCTGTAAAATCATTTTTCAAAATCTCTATACGCTTTACGAAAAATTTCAAAGTTACTACCTTTCAAAGGATTTGATCAAATCTTGCTTCCAAAACACATCTTTTAGCAATAAGAAAATGATTTTCCGGCCAATTTCAAACCAAAACCCTTACATTTAAGGACTCTTTTGGATGATAGGGATTATTCTAGAAGAATTTTTGTGTATTGAATCGACTAAAAAGTTCTTTTTTATCACCGAAAACGTGATCTGGTAGCAAAATTTGATCAATTTACTTTAGAAGCAGTAATTGTCAAACTTTTTTTGGAAGGCAATAAGATTAAAGAACCTGACTTTATAGGGTAATTATTCGTAAATTAGCCAAAAAATTAGTTCGCCTTCACTAACTACATAGATGAAAATTGAAAAACACCCATGTCTTGAAACAAAATGACAAATACGTCTTCGCTGGCCAAAGGCC
This sequence comes from Gypsophila paniculata, assembly GCA_032274805.1. Lineage (NCBI taxonomy): Eukaryota > Viridiplantae > Streptophyta > Magnoliopsida > Caryophyllales > Caryophyllaceae > Gypsophila > Gypsophila paniculata. Next base: position 10,395 of record JAUEKU010106477.1, read on the forward strand.
TCACCTATTCAAACTAAGCGCAAAACAGGAACAAAAGCAACTCAAGCAACATGACGACAGTTCAATCACACTACCACCACCACCACTAAAGCCAAGTTCTTTTGGACTAAATTTCGGTTCAATTCAGTTCATTCGAATATAAAATTTGATCTTACTTGAGTTCGGTTCATTTAAATCCAGTCCAGTCCGAAAGGACGAGGCCTAACAACAACAGCCCCAAAAGCTAGCAACACAGCACGAAACAATGAACTTTAAAACAAACCGTCATCGAAAATACCAAACCAATCGACGTCATATCAACAATCACAAACACCATCCTTAAAAACACATATACAAATACATACGAGTATACACACACAACGACAGAAACTTCACTCAATACTGCATACAATATGTCTCACAAGAAACCGTCCCACACTAAATTAGTCTAATACAAAGCAAAAATGAGTATATGTGTACCGTAAATTCTTTGGTGAGACGGGTCTCACAATAAACTAGCCCTGAGGCTTCTCACACAAAATGTAGTGTTATCATTTTCCTTTTTGATATATTTCGATTGATTAATAGAAGGTCTCACACCGTGAGACCGTCTCACAGGACACCTACTGTTTTATTGTGAGACTAACTCATTTAAGAATTGGTGTACAAATTAATAGACCATAAAAATGAAATTAAAATAACAGCAATAAAAAATCAAACCGAATAAAAAAAAACCCTAAAAAATTAGTAAAACCCAAATTAAGAAAGAAAATGAAATTAAAAGAGAAGTAAATGAAGTGATAAGAGAGATATAGGAGGGTAACCTTGGAGAGTTAGAGAGGCGGCGACGACGGTGGGGCCGCGAATGGGGTGAAATTAGGGTGGAACCTTTTGTATTGGAAGCGTCAAATTGAGTGAATTGGAAGTGGCTATATTGGAGTGCTATAGATGTAGATAGAGTCAACTCGACCCGAGGGGCCCGACTCAAAATCGGAGTAATTTCGACTCGACTTAAAAATACCGCAATTCAAAATCGATCTGATCTGATCCGATGACAACCAGTAATTCGATACGATCTAATGAAAGCAAATCTGAACCCGACCCAGCCCAGGATGACTAGTAACCTGAGTCGACTCGATAACTATATGACCCAACCTGACCCGACAGCTGACTGCTCCGAAAATAACCCGACTCCTAAGTCGATCCAAATCAAAAAAGATCGAAAATATAATTTTTAAATACTGAAAAAAAATTATTAAAAAAATACATAATGAATTATTGAGCATATCAGGCAAGATATGACCTAAACTCAACTTGACTAGACAAATTAACAGCATAACGTTATATGAAAGACCCAAACTATCCTAAACTTGACTCAAACTGACAAAACTATTGAAATGAACCGACTCGATAATGATCGGACTCCACCCGAGCTCGACAAATATATCTGAATGACTCGACTTGATAATAACCCGACCCAAAAAATATGTCCGAATGACCCGACCCTATTGCGCCTGAACGCGACCCGAACCCAAGCGATAAATTGACCCGACTAACCCGACCAGAATCAAACGCGACCTAGAGATAGTTATGACCCGATAATGACCCAACCCGATCCGACTGTTCATATGGCCAACTTTAAATGTAGATAATGCTAGTTGATACAGTACTGTCTTACGATATTTTGTATGGTAAAATAAATCTTACTCCCTCCATTTCATTCATTTAGCCCCATTTTCTTTTTTCTGTAATTTCACTCATTAGCCTCATTTCCAAATTCATCTACTTTTTTCATTAAAATTTACCAAAATAACCCCACTTTTTCACAACTTTTCATACACACAACTTACATATTATTTAAAAATACCATTATACCCCTACTTTTTCCCACTTTCTTAAAAACCGTGTCAAACCTCAGTAGGACCTTATGAATGAAATGGAGGGAGTATTATGCATGTTATTAAAGGTGGTTAAGGGTTGGGTTGGCGTGAGCTAACTTGTTGGAGGATCGGGCCTCCTTAGCTTGACTTGGGCTCGACATGTTTAGGAAGAGGATCGAGGTGGGTAGAGTTGGTTAAAACTTAAAACTCGACCTTTGCTCGGTCCATTGGTTAAACTAACGAAAAAATTAAATGGAGAGACTTGTTGAGTTGGGCGACAAAAAACTCGATATAAGTCGGCCCTTGCTTTGGAGGGCTAGGTCAGGCTTTTCGAAAAGAGGCCTTAGAAGTGGGTTCAACACTTGCTTTGGAGGGCTGAGTTGAGTCTTCCAAAAATAGGCCTTAGAGTGGATCAGGTCGCAAAGTTGACAAACTCTACGTAATTTTATCGTAAACTATTTAATTACTCCCTCCCTTCAACTCCAATTGCATCATTTGCTTTTTCACACTTGTCGAGGCGCAATTTATAACGACAATATCTATAGTTATACATGGTAAAAAATTATAAAAATTTGATATTCTTATTGTACTCATAGAGACGAAT
>JAUEKU010106588.1:0-12856 GCA_032274805.1 Gypsophila paniculata
AGACTTGTCTTATATGCACAAGTGGGGGTGATACTTGACCCGTTTTATTGTTAAGACGGATAACCCGTTTTAAGGGAAACTTACTCATATAAGAATTATAACGTGTTAAGATTTTCAGAGAAAAATCGATTTTTATTTCACTATTATGTAGGAGTATTATATTTTTTATGTATAAAGCAAAAAAAATATTCCCGACTTTGAGTTTCTTTTGTTTTCGTGCTCTTTAAATAATTATTGTATCTCTACAAGAGATGAGATAGCAAAAGTATTATACATATTGACCCCGATTTTGCAACATTTCAAAGATTATCACGACTGCATTATCATATAAACTGTATTAGTTGATATTTATGTATTGAAATGACCATATTTAATAACATCATATATTGCAGGCTTGCAGCAACCAAGTTTGAGCTATTAGGTCTCAAAGTGAGAAATTGACTTTTCATCTAATTTTTATTGGAAAAGTAATTTTATAATTGATGGAATGTGAAATGCGTCTTACTACAAATATGTTAAAATTGAAATCAATTCTAACGAAAATCAAAAAATAATTTTCTCTAGTAGAATGAAAAATCTCAAATCTTATTCTACAATACACCTTTTTATCGATATTTATATATATAACCTTTGAGGATAATTATCAATTCGATTTAAAATAATTAGAAAAGTATCTTTTATAAACTCTTTAAATCATTAATAACAAACAATTATCATCTGAAATATATACGAGTACATAATATTCAATATTCAAGATTCAAGATTTCAATTAAAAAGTACTTGTACTAAATAATTCGTGTAACAATCAAGGAGTCAATTCAAGGACTAAACCTTTCTTACATACTTCGTATCAATTATTTTGAATTATTATTTACGATTTTGTCTTTTATAAAACCGTCACTAACTACTAAAACATCAATAAATGAGAGAATTTGTGATGGGATCATGGGGTGATTAGGGCGCATATGTATGCTAAAGTCAAGCTGAAATCATGTGCATGCTTTAATTTGTTTAGCGAGACCATTGTTAACTTAATTGCATCTAATTACAATCAACAAAATTAATTTGTTTAATTATTTTTTTGGCATCTCTACGTTAATTGACTTTAATTCTGCTCTTTGTCAGTCTTATTTGTTTTTGGAAGGGTGCTAATTTCAATGAAATCTTTAATTGCTTATTGGTTGACTTAACTTGACCTATAAACAATCTCTTTTTTAACTAACCATTTAATTTAATTAATTTATCTCAAATTTTAATTGACAGTAAGATTTGCATCCATAAGTGTGCTTTTTTTTACGGAGGCTTGGGCAATTTTTATGTGACGGTTGTATGCATAGTGGCGGATACAGGAATTGATGAAAGGAGAGCACAATAATATCGCCACAGAAAATTTGTAGACGATCCGGAAAAAAATTTGTCTAAAAGTCATTTACTGCAATATATTACCTACTCACTTTCAACTATTATATGAAAATAGCAACTACAATTTCGATTATAAATGACAATGAGTACATAAAAAAAAAATTGGTAAACAAATTAAACAAGACCCACCAATTTTTTTTTTTTTAAAAAAACTATTTATTTAAGGTTTGAACATTGTAAATTTTTGTATATTATAATAGTAATATTTAAACCACCAAACTAACATCGTTTTATATATGGATGACCTTGCCACTATGTCAGCTCCTCAATTGTGTTGCTTATTGCATTGATTAATATACATATTATTATTTTCAAAAATATTAAGGGGGACACGTACCCCCGGCCCCCCTGGCCTCTCCGGCCTCTGCCCTTGTGTATGCATATTAGTGATTATTATGATCATTTTAAATATAAAGAATTATTGATTGATACATATAAAATAAAACTATACTCTTACAAAAATTTGCTCGTATTTGATATGAGATTTTATTCATGGATAGATAGATGAAAATTATTCAAACATGTAATGAAGTACGTGGTATATTTTTAGCCGAACTTATCATAAAGACTTTCGACTTATTTGGTCCATTATCAATAGTATCATCATTGCGATAGATACTCTCTCACATTATTACACAACTATGTTTACATTACATTTTATAGTCCTTATAAATTCATTAGGTCTCACATGAAATCGTCTCATATCGTGAGACACTGAGATCTACTGTTTTTCAAAGAAAAATCTTAATTGGAATAACTAATTAACTATCTTAATATGTGAGGGTTATCACCACAATTTTATTACGAGATCGTCTCACCCAATATTTTGTGTCATAAAATGAGTCTTTTCATCGTTAAAAAAAATTAGAAGTTTAGGTTTGAATTATATTTTTTGTTTCTTAATCGAATAATAGTAACCATTTAGTAAGTATTTAAAAGTCGATAGCAAAAGGATGCTCACACTCTAAAAAAAAAAATCATGAATAGACATATAATACTGCTCCATACTTCGTGTATTATTGGAACACGTTCTTGTAGTGGATTAAGTCATGTGCTCCAATTTGTATCATAATGATTACTTTGTCCACCGTTTCATTGAATTGAATACGTTTTTATTATCTTATGATAGAATTATTTTAATAAAAAACGTAACCGAGGAAATATTTTATTATTTTTTCACCAATAATAACATCATGTGGATCCCAATTGTCTAGTGAAACCGTGATACTACATTGATAGTTTGATACTTTGATGCCCCAAAAATACGGAATAACTAATAATGGATATTTGGAAATGTTGTACAAGCTATCATCACACTTTACGATTGAATAATACGAGTATGCGGAGTAGATAATTTTGTTTCATTTGGAAAACTAATTTAGACGATATAAATGAATGAATAAATAATATATTATAAAATACGATATGATCAATTGAAATTTAAACATGAAGTTATAATTATTTATTATCACACTTTCGTATGACTGAAATACTTTTTTTTTTATCACCGATCATTAATTAATATAGAATTGAATTCCACTTGCTTATGAACATGCATTGACATCTCACTTATTATTTAACAGTAGGTTTCTTATGAGACCGTATCACATTGTGAGACCTAGTATTTTTCAAGCAAAACAAAATTATTCACTAACTACCTCCTTATGTGAGAGGTCTCACGATAAGTTTATCGTGAGACCGTCTCACCCTAAAATTTGTGATTATTTAAACTCGTCACAGACTCATAGATGACCTCACAGTGGACATTATAAAATCGTTCTATGAAATATGAAGTATTTATATATCAAATGATGATTTGTGATTAATTAAATTGGAAGGTTAGTGTAGGGTAAAACAAAGTCAAACAAAAATAAGACCAACAAAGTGTAAAGCATAGCAGGTGAGGTGAGTAAAGGTCTTTAGAGCAATAAATCCACGTGCGTGCATGCATCTTAATTTTGTAATTAGCCGACACTCGTCAGAGTTAACCACTCATTTACGCCTTCTTAATCATCTGATTATTACTTTAATTAATTTAATCATACTTTGTTTTATTGATGATTTACATAATTTCACTAATTCTTTTGGTGATAATGATAGTTTTTGTTGGTCTTGATGAAGTTGAAAAGTTTTACTTATTTTACACGGTATTACGTGAAAATATTAATATTATATTCGTTCTAAGATTGTATATTAATCTTAAAATTTAGTCTTGTACTTTGTATGTTATATATTGTGTGTATTATTTAGATTATCATATCATATGTATTACGCAAATATTATTGTACCACCAGAGGTATATGAGCATTGTACAACCATTTCATCACTTATTGAGCATATGTGTATAAAATTTGAGTTTTTAAAATTTTATGAGCTAAATTATAGGTTGTTGAGCTCAAATATTTTTGTGAATAAACTCAAAATTTTACATAAAAACTCAACAAACGTACGGGATAACTCAACATTTTACGAAAAAGCTCAAGAAAATATAATCAAGTGGTAATACCACTGGTGGTATAATTATCTACTCATTGTATATATTAATATGATGATTTTATTGATTTGAAAATCGTGTATGATTAATTAATACGAGCGTATACACGAAGAGCAATTTTGACAAATTATCACACACTACAAAATATAAAGTGAAGACGTACAAATTGAAATAAAGATTCTCTTAATAAACTCCTTCAAGAGCACTCTTCAACCAAAACTCAATCAAAAACAAATGAAAACAAAATAGCCCAAATATATACTCCAAATACTTAAGAAAACAAAATATATACTCCAAAATACTTAAGAAAACAAAATATATACTCCAAAATACTTAAGAAAACAAAATATATACTCGTAGTACTTAAGAAAACAAAATATATACTCGTAGTACTTAAGAAAACAAAATATAGTACTACAAAATAAAACAATAAACTCATCTCACAAAACCAAACGTACAAAATACTTTCTGATTATCATCTCACGCGTTTAAAATTACAAAATTCATAATTCATTCGATTAATCTATTTATAATTTTTTTTTTTTCAAGGATTCATTGTTAAAGTTAAGGAGTATTTTCAATCAATATCTCATTCAAAACTAATTTAAAAACTAAAATAACTAAATAAATACTCCCTTCCATCTACTCAATTATACGGAGTTCCTATTTTTATTCAATAGGTCTCATGTGAGATCGTCTTATACTGTAAGACCTACTGTTATTAAGTAAAACATGAGGGCAAAAATGTGACCACCTCCTTTTGTGTGAGAGGTTTCACAATAATGTTACTGTGAGACCGTTTCACCAAAGATTTTGTGATTTTTCTTTTAAGCTATTTTCAATTAATTAATCTCATTTCTATTCATCAACTTTTAACATTAAAAATTATCAAAATAACCCAGTTTTTTCATATATAAAATTTTTATATAAAAAAATAGACCATTATACTCTTATTTTTTTCGTTTCCTTAAAAATTTATGCCGCATGTCGATTCATTATAATGGAGTGAGTGTCCTTTTTCTACCCACAAATCCCTAAAGAAAATTTTTGACATGAAAATTACAACATTCAATAAATACTTTATTTTTCCCTGGAAAACTTCACCAATATTTTCTTTTTAATTTCTTCATCAATAACTTTCTGGTAACACGATTTTATTTCATGTATGTTAACAGCAAAACATCTTACATAGCATTTGAAGTAAAAGGGTTGCAAAAACCCATGAATTAGTTACGAATAATATTAAAATGTTAACAAATATAACCCCAAAACAGTTACTATCCTTGATAAAAGCAATACGAACTCTATCAAATTGTCTACGGTGATAAAAAATTACAACTACCGATAAAAGCACTACCAAATTAATATAAATGGTATCTATTAAATAAATAGTGTGATCTTATTATAACTAAAAAAAAGATGAGTTTATACAAGAATTTATTTTCTTACTTTCTTCCCCATATACTTCTATTCACTAAACATACACTAAAAACCGAAATTTAAAATTTTATTTTTATCAAAACAACAAATAAAAAATATCAAAACCGCGTTTTTTCTTCCAATTTTTTTCCCTTTAAATTTGTACAATCAGCCGTCAATATTGAAACGAAAATTCCCAGATATTTCCTCCAAAAAAATTCAACCTTTTTTCACCCCCAAAAAAAATAAAAATAAAAATCAAAATAAAATTCTTCATATAAATCACTCCTACACTTCACACGCATAAAAAAAAAAAAAGTTTTACATTTTTTTTCCCGCTCAACAAAATATTTCTCTCATTCTCTTTCTCTCTCTACAAATATTTCTGTTAATTTCAGTTTGTTGGTACCATTTTTTTAAAAACAAAAAAAAAAATAGAAAAAACTCAGATTTTTAGTATTTTTTTTTTCACAAAAAAAATTACATGGGTAGTAATATTTCTGGATTTTGTAATCTGGGTAGGTGAAATTTTGAGTGAATTTGGTGGATCTAGTGAAAAAGTTTGAATCTTTTTTGATTAAAAAATTACAAAAAATTAAAAAAAATAAAGGAAAAATAAAATGAAGACAAGGTATATGGAGAGAACGAGTAGTATGAGTGGAAGAGAGAAGAAGCGATGTTTCGAATCGAATGGAGAAGATGATGGTGTTGGTGATCATGATCATGATCAACAGCCTGATTGTAAAAGACCTGCTTTAGCTAGGTTGATTTGATTTCTCTTTTGTGTGTTTTTTATTTCATTTTTTGTTGTTGTCGGTTTTTAAGTCTTGTGAAAGATCGTCTTACAGTTTGAAATGGTAGGACTTGTAGTGAAGTCAAAGGTGGGGGTATTGAAACTGAAAGATCGTTTTTTTTTTTAGACTTAATAATTTGTGTCTTGTGTGAGTGAAGTGGTTTTGTGTTTAATTGATTTGGTAGTTGGTTTAATTAATTTATGAAGTTAGAAGCTTAATTTTTAATTTTTTTTATGTGATTAATTTTGTTGTTTAATTTGAGTAAGTGATCTAGTTGATTTTAGCCGAGTCCAAAAAAGACGATCTTTCACAATGAATTAAGACGTTTTATTTTGCACTTTAAGTAGCCATTAATGCATTCATTTATTTCCCGATTTTATAATTTAAGATTGTAAGAGGATTACTTGTAAATCTTACGGAGTACTTTTTTTTTTTTTTGTGTGTGTGCTTGACTTTGTTGTTGACTTGAGTGAAGTAGTCATTTTTGTGAGTTTAGATGTTTGTGGGGTTACTTGTGGGACAATAATCAATAAGTCTTGGAAAAGACCGTCTTACAATCTCAAATTGTTAAGACCTGTGGTAAAAAAAGAAGATATTTTAGGTACTCCTTTTAATTCATCCATTTTTTAAGTTTGTTTTTGGATCGGTTTTCTGGAGGAGTCTATGCAAGTGGTTGAAAGTAGTTCTTAATTTGAATGTTAGCGTGTAAAAGAAAACAGTCTAAAACAATTCATTTTGGAAGACCGTCTTCGTTTTGTGTGTTATTGAAGTGGTTTATGCTAGATTTGATTTTGATTTATGAGTTGGAAGCTAATTTTTTTTTTCAGAGTTTGTTGGTTAGTTTTATTAAAGTAACTATTGGTAATGAAATACTAATTGAGATCTACTTGTATTTATTTTTTATTGATTTTGAATTAATTTCGTGTTATCGAGAAACAACCTCCTAGCACTAGGGTAAAGCTGCTTACATCTGACCCCCTTACCCTACTATTTGTGGGATCCTTGGGCATCGAATGTGACGTTGTTGATTGATTTGATGCAAAGTCGGTTCACCTAATTGTTGTAATAGTATGACCTAGTTTTTCACTCAGTTGGTAACTTGATATTAGTAGTGCATCAAAATTTGTGTGACTTTCTATTTTACAGTTAATATTTTTTTTACTGTTTTGCAGTGTGATTGTTGAAGCACTCAAGGTCGATAGTCTGCAGAGGCTGTGCTCATCCTTGGAACCGATTCTTCGCAGAGTTGTAAGATTTAAGATTCTTAAACTTGCTAAATGCCATTTTCATATTAGTAGACGTACGACATTTTTTAAATCACCTTCACAACTTTCAAAGGGATAAATAACACAATGGAATGGAGGGAGTAACATTGTTTCGTTGTAGTCCTCCGGAGCTTGTTTGTTTGATATTGCTTAACTAACCGTTGGATTTTGATGGATGGTGAACAGGTTAGTGAGGAAGTGGAACGTGCTTTGGCGAAGTTGGGTCCCGCCAGGCTTGTTGGAAGGTACAATTTGCTATGTAAACACATTGTTTTCGGTTCAAGTTGAGGAGGGAAAATGTATACCTATATTTCCCTCTATCTGTCGTTAAAGAATTATAACTGTTTATTAACATGATTTCAATCCTCTCAAAACAAAATTATTTTGAAATTTTACGTTTGACTAGCAAACTACAGAGTATGTGTTTATGTAGATATAAGTTATGTTTGAATAATTCGTTACTTCCATTTTTGGCACCAATGGCGTTTCTGTTTGGTTGTATGCATTTTACGTAGTACTAGGAGATAGGGTTATTGACGTAATTTTGAGGGATAAATTTTTGTTGGATATCCAGGTCTTCTCCGAAGAGGATAGAAGCACCTGATGGTAGGTGTTTGCAGCTTCATTTCCGGACACGGCTTTCGTTACCACTTTTCACTGGTGGAAAAGTAGAAGGCGAGCAAGGGGCAGAAATCCATATCGTCCTGCTCGATGCCAGCACTGGCAAACTTGTCACATCGGGTCCGGAATCATACGCAAAACTGGATATTGTGGTGCTTGAAGGTGATTTCAATGATGAAGACGATACAAATTGGTCGGAAGAGGAATTCGTGAGTCATCTTGTGAAAGAACGCGAAGGAAAGAGGCCCCTCTTACTTGGAGAAGTGCAAGTGACATTGAAAGAAGGTGTCGGAACTCTCGGGGAACTGACGTTTACTGATAACTCGAGCTGGATTAGAAGCAGACAGTTCAGATTGGGCCTTAAGGTTGCTTCAGGTCAGTGTGAAGGTATTCGTATTCGGGAGGCGAAGACTGAAGCCTTCACAGTCAAGGATCACAGAGGAGAACGTGAGTAAATATATCTCGACATTTTAGCTTTCTTTCCTTCCAAATCTCGTCTCTCTGTCAGAAACCGTAACTGTTTTGTTGCTGCAGTGTACAAGAAGCACTACCCACCAGCTTTAAGCGATGAAGTGTGGAGGCTGGAGAAGATTGGAAAAGACGGGGCTTTCCATAAGAGGCTGCATAAAGCTGGAATAGTCTCAGTTGAAGATTTCTTACGATTTGTCGTCAAAGATCCTCAGAGGTTACGAAATGTAAGAAAGAACGTTACATTCATGGTTTGATGGTTTAGTATGTCTCAGTAAATTTTTCTAACCAATCTCGACTTATTATAGATACTTGGAAGTGGGATGTCAAATAAAATGTGGGAAGCTCTAGTGGAACATGCAAAGACGTGTGTATTAAGCGGAAAGCTGTATATCTACTATTCTGAAGGCCCTCAGGGTGTCGGGGTAATGTTCAACAGCGTCTATGAGTTTAGTGGCCTAATTGCTGGCGGCCAGTACTACTCAACCGATGCCCTCTCTGAGAGTCAGAAGGTTAGTGCTCTATCGGTTACAATCGTGTCAACCTGTGTAGCCATTGTGTGTTCTTGTGCTTCGTAATTTTATTTCTATAAATAATTGGTGCGATGGAGTGAGAAGTATGATAATTTTTTCCAAAGGGAAGTATCTGAATATTTGGCCTGTTCGCAGATTTATGCAGATGGCTTGATAAAGAAAGCATACGACAATTGGATGCATGTCGTTGAGTATGATGGCAAGTCGCTTTTGAGCTTAAAACAGAACAAGAATGAAAATATCTCCAGAATCGAAGCACCGATGACTCAATCAAACAACTACTACAATCATCAAGTATCTTATCCGAGTTTACCCGTTCCTGCTGCTCCAGAACCGCCTTCTGTTGATCCCAGTCTCAAGATTGGAGGTTTGAATCATATTCTTCTTCCATTTTTTTTATTCAATGCATCTAGCAATTTTTATTTTCTTTCACCCTCCTAATAAAATGATTAAAATTTTATAAAAGAAACTAATGATGAAAATGTATCAACATAAGAATCACAGTCAACTTGTACACATCCCGACAGTGTATGTTCCGTTAGTTCTATTTTTCCCGTCTCTGTATATATCCTGACATGACGAAAGTGCTTGTAGAAATGTAGATATACTCTTCTGCTATTTTTTCTCTTACGCTTCTGTGTGACTTTTATTAGGTCTAAACGATGTTGTTGGCACAAGATATTCCACACAATCACATACTCATAACTCAAATGGATCTGTTCAGTACAACACAGCCTCATATTTGCCTCCAAATCAGTATGTTGGTGCTCCTGGTCTAACTCAACCCTCTAGAAACGACACACTCTCTCTTGGTCCGCCACAAACGTCTTTACCAGGATTCCAGCCTGTTGGCACATCGGACTTCTATAGAGGTACCGGGGAGTTACTATCAGAGGAGGAGATACGCCTAAGGAGTAACGAGATGCTTGAACATGACGATATGCAGCACTTACTACGCGTTTTTGGGATGGGCGGTCAAGGTCAAGGTCAAACTCCGATTAGCCTGTCAGAAGACCCGTACCTGTATTCAGGATCTGGTTATGCACCCTCCCCGGCAATTAACTTCAATTTCGACGAGGACAAAGTCCGTTCATCGGGTAAGGCTGTCGTGGGATGGCTCAAGCTCAAAGCTGCCCTTAGATGGGGCATCTTTGTCAGGAAACAAGCTGCTGAACGACGTGCTCAACTTGTCGAGCTTGATGATTCATAGTAATCGGTTTATTAGAGGACAGGATTAATCCTTGACATGAGGAAACAGAGAAACCTCAGACGAGTTCAACAGTCAGGTATTGCAAGGTGCCGACTGATGGCAACCGCACTCAGCAGATGACATGAAATGCCGGTTCGAGAGGGACTAGATTTTAAGGGCAACCTGCCCTAAGATGAAGAAGTCATAAATCCAGTGCCTCGAAAAGTCGGCTTTTGTTAAGTTCTGTTGAATTCAGTTTACAGGTCTTTTTTTTGGGTGAATTTTGTATCATGGCTTCTCACATAAGGTCCTAATGTAGTGAACTTTTGTATTTATTGTATAACTTTAATGCATAACTTTGTGGTAGTTCACTTGATTACCATATAAAACTTGGATGTTTGAATGATTCTCCATTTGTGTTCTTAAGTCGGTTCTTCTGGACTTAATTTCAACTTTGTTAAGTGCAATGCCGTGTAGATTAGTTCATCTGATTTCTACTTATACTATTGTGTTCTTCAATCTAGACCAATTTTGTTATGGTGCCAATCCAACTTTTATGTCGGTGGTGTGGAGATCAAAGAGTATATTTAGCCCAAAGCGGAATATCGCACTATTATGCACAATGGACACCGATGCAGCAGAAGCTCAACATAGCCTATCAACGCTTCCGCGCAACAAACTCGGTTCAGATAATTGCAATTCGAGAGAACAAGACGTTAGTAGATGGCATTGTTTGCTCTACAATGAGTTTCATCATTCATCAAATTGTAGCTGGCAGCCTAATAGCTTTTTATTTGAAACATGAATTTTATTGTTTCGATTATTGACTAATACAACACATCCGAGTAGTATATTTAACATATTTTTGGTACCAGTTGAAAAATTATAAATCAAAGTTGACATTGTTTAATCACTAAAATCAAATAGTGACAACATACATAGAGCTATGGCAATATATCACTTTGACACCTCACTCGGGCCTTGTGTCACATGTCAACACGTCTTTCAACCCGATATGACACTTAAAAAAACCCTCTCCACGCCAAAAACAAATAATTCTCATTTCGCTATTAATGTTTAATTTATATCATTATAATTATCATGTCGAGCTGAAAGACGTGCAGGCAGTCGAGGACAAAACTCAAGAAACATTATCTTTAATTCATATCATTACAACCATTTAAGAGGTCGAACATATAACGACAGCATACATAGAGCTAAGGCAATATATCACTTTGACACCTCGTTCGGGCCTTGTGTCACATGTCAACACGTCTTTCAACCCGATATGACACTTGGAAAAGCCGCTCCACGCCAAAAACAAATAATTCTCATTTCGCGATTAATGTTTAATTTATATCATTACAATTTATCACGTCGGGTTGAAAGACGTGTAGGCAGTCGAGGACAAAACTCAAGAAACATTATCTTTAATTCATATCATTACAATCATTTAGGAGGTTGAACAAAAACATGTCATTTATTTTGTAATATAAAAACAAAATAAGAAAATGACATTATAACTTTAGAAGTGTATGAGGGAAAGTTCAGTAGGTCACGACTAATTTTGTTTTGTTGTGATAAGCTATTGCAAAGATTAGGACCATAGTGTAAATGTAAAGAGCATGATTATGACTTTAGAGGACTAAATTTGTAGAAAGAAAATGATTGTGACTTATTGACGAAAACGAAATCAAGTGACCAATTGGCAAAAAAAAAAAAAAAAAAATATGAATTATTTATAGTCAGATAAAAAAAAATAAATAAAATTTAAGAAATTTTCATCAAGTATAAGAATATTAGTGATGTTTTAAAAAAGCGATAGCACGTTGAAAAATCCTCTTTATATTTCGGAATTCTTTTTTTACTTTATGATTAATGATTTTGCCATTTCAAAATAAGATTCAAAAATTGTCAAAAGGTCATTTGGTACTTAACCTTTTTATGGAAGGAAGTTTTGGTAACCAATTTATGATCTCTTATTGTCGTAATGTATTTGTATGAAGATTGAAGATCGAAAAATGAAAATGAAAGAATTTGACTACACGTCAACAAAAACTTCGATAAGCGAAAAATATGTCATGTTTATCAAAACTGAAAATAAATAAATTTATTTATGATTTCATCAAAAGATTTTGGATAAAAGAACTGTACATCGGATGTATTACATCCAAATCAAATTGTTTTGAGCTTTATAGTAAAGTTTCTGAGCATTTAGCCTTTTACCCACACTCATAATTTTTATAAGTAAACTCAAAAACTAGAATTCAAAACTCAAAAACTTAAATCTGATGTACCTACATCAGATGTATAATCCTCTAATTGAAAGATTTGCAAGTTGAACATTTATATGTCACATTTTTTCCCATGTGATATAATCATCATCTATATATTAATCCAATGTATTGATGCTTATGTGACATCGCCACATTAATTTGGCTGACGTGTCGGCATCATATTAATTTAAGATAATGTGTCAGTCATACAACAATTTTGATCAAACAATCAATAAAAACATACTTGTATCAAATTGATTGCATGGAAATACAACCTGGGTAAATGCAAATGTATTCGTAAAATACATACCCTTCACACTTAGTAACCAATAGGGAAAATTGATAACTTACACCTTCTATAACACTCTCTTTCAA